>WYDI02009263.1:0-93494 GCA_009867235.2 Psittacus erithacus | reverse complement strand
GGGGAAGGACAGGTTGCGGGGGAAAACAAGCAGGCTACATGCTTTTCTAATTTACGACTAAGCTTAAACCATGACACTGGTTCACGTTCAGCTTGATGTCTACCAGGACACTCCAGTCCTATTCTACTAATCTGCTATCCAGCTGAATGTCACCCATCTTATACTTGTGCAGGGGGTTGATCCTCCCAGGTGCAGGTCTTCGCACTTCTCCTCACAGAAGTTAATGAGGTTGCTGTCAGCTCAATTCTCCTCATCCAGCCAATGCTTCATCACTTTCTCTATGAGGATCTTAAGGAAGAATGTCAAAAGTTTTACTGAAGTCCAGGTAGACAGTACCTACTGCACTCCCCTTGTGCTTATTCCCATGTTTCTGATTCCTTCTATGCCAATCTGAGAGCAAAGCATAGACTACCCCCTTAGCTATAGGATAGCTGAACAAAGCCCACAAAAATGATGACGTAGTTGTCACCCAGGGAGTCTAGCTGATCGCAATCTTCCAACATCCTTGTCTATATTTTCCTATTGTCACAGTGCAATATGGTACCTCTATATTTTTAGGATTCCTGACACCTTGTTCCTGTTGGTCTCTTGGAATAATGAGCATCCAAGCTTTTCGGACCTTTGACAACACATACTCCTTCTATAGAAGCATTCATCAGTTCAAACCAAAGGGTGTCACTGTGAGTTATCAGAACACATTTATGTGTATGTATATATTTCTTTTCGTGATTTACATTAAGGAATTGCAAATTTCTTAACCAAATGTTAATTCCCTACTGTAGGGTAGCTGCAGGGAGTGTTTTAAGTAATAGATACTAATTGAGAGTAGCTGGTATATCCAAACTACTTTAAAGGATGAAAGCAATCCAAAAAATCGCTTGAGATTGCAAGTGTACCAGAAATCAAGCCAAAATATACTAAAATGCTGTGAGCCTTCAGAGAAGCCACATGCTTGCAGATCCCCAGGCAATGACGACCAAACCCAAGCATTTCAGAAAAGCTAGTGACTACAAAGACACCATTTCTAGTACCGAGGGCTATAGCTTTCCAAAGGATTCAGCTGGTATATCGTAGTAGGTGGTAGATTATCAGGATGCCTTCAATATTTGAGTCCCAGTCCCTCATTTCTAGGCTGAGGATGCTGTGCAGTCTTTTGCTTTATCTCTGGTTTGCAAATCTACCCGTTCCCACTTGAAACAAGTCTTGCAAAATTAGCAGAGAAGGAAATACTATACTGATTTATTTTTTTGTTTCTGTTCCTTTCTGCTTCTCAAATTACTACTGCAAAGAAAGGTAAAAGCGCTTTCAAGAGGCATATCCCTTCTCACATATAGCTATTTGGACATTTCATTTCTTACACCAATTATAGTGTGACATCTTATATATCACAGTATAATAACTATAGTTCTTTAAAGAGTGCAATTAATTAAGCCTCAGAAGAGCCATGTGAAATAGCCAAGATATATTATTTTACAGCTGAGTGAACAGAGGCATAGAAAAGGTAGGACCAAGAAGAAACATGAGAAATACTTAGTATGAACACAGCACAAATACTGTAAGTTTCCACTACTTGATTCTAACGGCTTAATGATTTGCAAGAAGATAGTCAAATGTGTAATAGGACCGGTTTTGAACAGTCTGTTATAAAAACCCAAGCTCCCCCCATTCCCCTTTTTTTTCTTCCCTTCAGAGCTTAGTATATAGCTTGAGGGTCCAGATTTTTAGAGTCTGAAGACACCAGATATAGATGGCTTCTGAGTGAAGGTCATTCAGAAAATAAAAATAAATTTCTGAAACTGCTTCTAGTAGAGGATGACAGATGGATCAGCCTTACCTGTCATCTGCACAGTTCATCTGATTATTCTCATGACATATTTTAGCAGCAATAAATCTATTCCAAGGCTATCCTGTGTCTTGCAACACAAGCCACTGAAAGCTTGAAAGGAATCATAACGTTATAAATAAGTACAATGGCAAAGAAAAATCTGGTATGACTAAATAGCACATATAAAGTTGAACAATAAAGCATGGCATGGTGGATACTGCTGCCAGCAAACCATATTTTTTAAAATCCTGACAGCATTTTAGAGCTAGAATTATTTTCATAACACAAGGAATTGAGTTATATTACTTGGCAACAGTATTAATATAGGAAGCACAAAAATAAGGGTGGGTTTTAATGAAGTCTGTGACCACAGATCCAATTTATTCTGCATACTGTGTGTCTTGAACTCATGAGTCCAGGATCACTATCCCCAAGTTCAAAGGCCGCCAACTTAAGTAGCCCTCACTTGTCAAATATCACAGTTATCACATGGTGTTCCTCTGCCACAGCATCTCAGGCTCTCTCCAGATGAACCATTTGACAGCTCCTTTTCTAAGGAGCTCACTGAATCTTTCAACAGACAGCCCATAGTCTGGAAACAATATATTCACCTATGCCAGTGCCTCCAGTCTGCCTTTATGAGGTAATTCAGGTAGAAAATAAAAAAACCTCAAATAGAAGAAAAATATCAGTATTTGGAAGAAGTGCTCACCACGTTCCACAAAAATACGTGAACTGACCAATAAAGGAGGAGATAAGGAAGCACTGCAAGACTTCATCATTGTACTCAAAGAATATTTTCAACACATCACATTGACAATAGGTACAACAGATTACCATTAGAGAAATTACATCCCCTAAAGACCAACAGCAGGAAACACTAGTCACCTATTTCGACCTCTGTCTGAACTAATCCTCTCATATACAATACTTAATGGCTTTTTATCTGAATGTGTTAGAAAGACTCAGTGTATGTTAACTTCTTAAAAATAAGGGTAGACAATAAAACCAATATTTTCATTAGCAAGTGCCCAAACTTCTGCTATTCTTGAAATGCTATCGCTGGGTTGTCAAGTGCCTCCCCTTGCTTGTCATCTCATGCCTGTGGTCCTTTAAAGGACTCACACACAAGATGTTCCCCATTGCTTTGAAAGTTCAAGTGGCATGTGTCACACCAAACCTCCCTGACAGCTTGAAAGAAGGAAACTGAATCAAGCCTTTAGTATAAGAGATGTCGATCAACAGGTGTGTACGCACTTGAGCACAAATTAAAGGCCTGTGCACATTCCAAAAAATGGTAAGCAGATTGTTCAGAAACAGACTCTAAGGGCTGCCCAACAGGTAAGGTGGAATGGGCAGGTAATTTAGTTTCAAGGCTACCTTACTACAGAAACAG
The DNA here is from genome assembly GCA_009867235.2 of Psittacus erithacus. Lineage (NCBI taxonomy): Eukaryota > Metazoa > Chordata > Aves > Psittaciformes > Psittacidae > Psittacus > Psittacus erithacus. The sequence continues at coordinate 90,273 of WYDI02009263.1, read as the reverse complement.
AGAGGCAGTTACCAGATCCACAGCTCCCAGTCAGGAGTTCTCATCATCACTCCACTGGCCTCATAGGACTTGATAAGATGGCTTAATGAGAAGGTACAGAGGGTGTCTGTCTATGGGCTCTCCACAAGCTCATTAAATCCTCTCCCCCCAGTTCTCTATTGCACACACTCTTCTGTCTTAACAAAGCTCAGCCTCTGTGCTAGGGAGCTACAATGCTAAGCCTATGGAAACCAAAGCACACAGGCAGCAGAGGGTCACCTGAAGAGACTGTTTAGAGAGTTTGTCTTCCTTGATAACATCTTGCCACTGTTCTTACACAAAATGACACCCTGGAACCACAGACTGCTCTCAGCACATCTATCTAATTACTGTGGCTGAGTCACCCTTTTTTAGGCCAAGTCCCAAATTAAATTACATGCAGTGATTATATAAAACCAAGGGATCTTAAATGGAGACTTATTTCTTGCTAGAAATTTTAAAGAGTTTTTAAAATTACAATGAAACAACTTCAGATTCTCACATGTTCTGTTCTCTGTTGAAATAGATGCATGATTTTTCAGAAAGTGCTAGAACCCACAGATTGCTTTTTAGAGCTGTTTCAGCACCTGGCAGGTATCTGGGTCTGTGTCTGGCTTTTAAAGTCCTGGGTGTAATTGTAGAATCATTAATGGTCCATGGAGCTAAGGCAAAAATAGCTTGATTCTGTAGTAAAAGTCCGCACAAAGCCCTATAGTATGTCAATGAAAAGACACTTAAAGAAAACAAATCTCCATCAGGACATTTTTGAGGGACTATTTTTCTACTTTCCCTTTCCAAACCACAGAAGCCTTAGGGAGTTTACCTCAGAAGAGATGGTTGGTATCGTGTCAGATTCCTGATGTGATTGCCCAGAGTTTCGTTCTGAAAAGACTTCTTTTGTAGAAAGAAATAATAACCTCAGTATAACTGGACTGAATCTAAACTAAAAATGCCTGTCTCAGTTGTATGCTAATCAAAGGATTAGCAACATCATATTCTGCAAAACAGCCAGATTAAGTGTTCATACTTAAAGTGTGCCAATTTAGCTTTTGTCTATCTTCTTAATTTCCTACTTTTCTGAAAATTATTTCCCCATGTCCTTGGCACAGTGGTTGTGAGCCCATTCCAGAGACAGTTATCACAGGGATTTGACTCAAATCTCTGTAGACAGCTTTTAGTGCAGAGCAGAGTTCAGTTACAAAACAGTTGTTTTAACATCTGCCACCATTCAGATGAGGCTGTTGTAAAAAGTCTTACAGTGCTGTGTAGTCCTTTTAGACTTTGTCATCTAGTTTTATAGATGGTCCTTTCTAAACTCCTTCCTGTTTGTGTACTTGTTCATTAAAGGGCTGAAGTTCATTCTTTCAATGAAGCTACCAGGAGTTTGGACAGCACAAGTATAAACTCAAGATTTAGTGAAGAGGAACATCCCCTAAATCAGTTAATACTCATTGAAACATCACTAATGAAATCCCTGGCGAGTCTTAAGTTTCCTTCCAGTAGACTTGGTCATGAAGAATAGCTTACTACGAGATGAAGTGTACATGTGGTAACACACAGTTCTGATGCCCTTATGTCTTAGTTTCCCAAGAAGGACCACATAGCACCTATCACTACTACAGGCATGTGGAAAGGCAAATCTCATGAGTGATGGGGAAAGGACCACCTGTAGATTAACAGTCATTTCTCCAAGTTCTCCTGGAGTTGTAAAGAACTGTAGAGAGATAATGAAATTATCCTTCCATACCAGTCCTTGGACCAGAAACAACATGTAGGGTTAATATGCTGAATCTCCTACAGATTGTTCTCACAGGGACTCAGTAACAGCTAGGGCTTCTACTGATTTGTCTGTGGCATAGCTGTTTCTTAAAGGCATGCTTCATCTCAGATGGCTACATAACTCTCTTATTTCAGGCCTGCTTCCCCCACCTACATACATATATGATTTTAATCAGGCTGTAGACAAGCAAGTGACTAAAAGTTGTCTTTCCTTTGGTGGGTTGTTGAAAATATACATGAGACGGGAAAACACAGAATTCTCAAGCCATGTAGTTGAAGAGGCAATTTGTCCTAGGCTGATGTTAATTAAATACAAACTGAGGACAGTAAATCGAGCTGGTATGTACTGAACACAAATGAAAAACCCATTTACCATAATAAGCCTTATTATAGTCTTAGACTTTAATATAAAAAAATTAAATGACAACTACTTCTGTAACAATCAGTATCAATACAAGATGGTTTTAATTTTTTAAAGTTCCAGGAAGAGTGCGTACTCCTCTCACTGAATGTCAGAAAGCATTTGTTGCCCAGCACCACCCCAGCATCCATTGGGATCAAAGTGAAGGAGCAATTCCCATAGCACTCCTGCGGCTCCCAGACAGCCAACCAAGAAGTCCCTGAAGGAATGCACCAAGAAATAGCTTGGTATAACCGCAACAAGAGCAACTGGAAGAAACATGGTACAGAGGTAGAGCTAGATATCTTGGGCATGAATTTATTAATTGCATTCAGCAGAGGAAGAGTAAGTGTGGAGATGTGGAAGTGGTAAAAGCATGATAAAAGAAAAAGTCAACATTTACTAATTTTTTTTGCCTGATGACTGGATTTTTTCTTAAATAATGGTATTTTAAAAAGAAAACGTTGCCCACAAAATAATTTTTGTGTTGTCAAAGTAGAACCCTTACCCAAAGCTCTGAAACTTTACAAAATGAATATGTGATTTGGACTCCTCAAATACCACAGAGGACCTGAAAAACATGAAAACGGTGACTCATTTCCTCCAGGAAACCACAAAGCTGTTCAGTTCAAATAATCTGCTTCCATTATTTATGGTATTCATCAAATATAGATATGTTTTGACCATCCTCTGTTGATCAAAACATGTGAAAATACTCAAGACTAGTCACAAAAATGAAGTTCAAGCCTGAAGCTGCTCACCTCACCGTGACAAAGAGGAGACTTCAAGGTGTGCTAGCAAAACAGCCTGGGGTCATGTCCCTGTACCAAGGACTGTTCCCTGAGTAACCCTTCCTATAGCACACTCTCCAGCAGATCACAGATGTGCCAGTGAGTTGCGCAGACCCGCCTGAGGGGCACAGACACCACAGACACCCGGTTCCTCGCCTTGCTTTCCAGACCACAAATGGGTGTTACCACCAGCTGCTGCTGCAAGAAGATCACAATGACCCACCATTTCTCCAGCTCACCTGGGCTTCCTCTCAAAGGAAGCTTATGGATGTGGGTAAATGAAAGCCACTGGCTGTTTCAGCAGGTCCTATGGCTGGGATGACTGGTAGACCAGGACTAATGAGAGTACAGCAGAAAACACCTGCTTTGTGTAGATTGAACCAGAGACAGTATGGCGTAAGAAGGCAAAATTTCAGGTCCCTGCCCATTAGGGGTCTGGAGACAAGTATTTGTTCCTCCAGTTTCACCTAGAAGTCCACTGGGGACCAAGGCACTGCCTGTGGACTCCATTATACATATCCATAATAATGTTTCCCATTAAGATGATGCTGGAATTAAATTAGAAGGACATAAAAAGCCAGATGAAGCATCACATCAATTTGACTTAAGGCAAAATTGATGGAAATAAAATGTTTTCTACTTTCATACTCAAGAGAAATTACAGTTATCCAATAAAGCAAACACTGCTAAGGTATGTTGGATCCAGAGAGGAAAAGTGAGTTTGGAACATGAACTGGAAACCTTATTCCCTTGAATTCCATAGGCTGTTGTGTACTAAGAAAACTAAAACAGTATGTCAAAGTAATCCTCATACTTTAGAAGTCCAGTCATGTGTCCACTGATGGGAAAGAAATCCTTTGTCAAACTGATCTGGAAGTTTTTAGGTTCAGTGAAGCTTTCATCAGGGAAGGCTTAGCTGAGTAGCAAAACACTTGCCCTTCTGCTCAATAGAACTAAATAATATTCCTTATGGATTCATTTTAAATGAAGTTAACTTTGACCCATCACTTCTCTGTAGGATTACTTCTTCCTTCATCTTCTAAAACGATTACTATCAAGTCTGTTACAAAACAAATTATATAACTGGATTTGTCACAACCTGGATTTTCACACTGGTCATTTCTGTAGTCAATAGACAATCATGTCTGTGATAAAGGAATCTTTTTATATTAATACAGTAAAAGGCTGAAAATGGAAGAGTAAGACTGTAAGAGAGGAATGTAGGAAAAAATAAAAAGTGAAAATAAAAAAAGGAATTCTGAAGAAATTAAAATCTTAGGGTCAAAAAAAGATAAAGAACCTTTATTTTGGTAGTAATCCTACTACTTCTCATTGCAGAAATATCTGTGGCAAGTATATAATGTATTGAGAAAACATTGAGAATTCTCTTTTCATGTGTGATACACTCTTAAAGAGGGACATTTTTATTATTTGGACTATGCTTTAGGATAAAATACTATACCATAGTAGAACTAATAAGGTGGGCTGTTGTGGGGTGGGGGAGAAATGCCATTTTACTCCAAAGCAGAGCCCCTCTGAATGCTATCTTTGTAAACACATTCCCATGATGGAAATTAATTTGAAGTTTTCCTTTGTACGATAACAGCAGATCCTTCCGGTCTGTTCAGAACTCGTCAGTTCACAAGTGAACTTCATTACATAAAAGGCATCAGTAAATTCCAGAAGTTCAGGCCAATTGTTTCAAAATTCTGTGATCAAAATAGTCAAAGCAGTATGCACAGGCTTTTTAATTTACCAGAAATGCAGCAAAAGAAACATCAAGAGTATTTCTCTGAATTCTATGCAATTCTCCTGTTTCCTTTAAAGGCCCTTATTGGGCATAAGTCTGTGCTTACTTAACACAATTTCTCTGCAACAAACATTCAGCAACTTTTGCTTCTTTCATTTTGCATTGTCTGTACATACAAATTATAAATTTTCTTGATAGGATCATTATTCAGTAGTCCTTGATAACTCATGAAGCTGGACCACTCACTTTAGAGTGGGCTAATTAACTCTGCTTCAATTGCAAAGTAGGGTTTTGAAAGTTCAATAGGTACAAAAAGGATTAGCAAATAAACATAAATTTAACTTCCTAGACAAACAGAAGCACAGAAACTCACAACAATGATCAGGTGGCTAACTTGTATAATCACAGGATTTAGTGTTGGATGCTCCAATAATATCCCCAAAAGTAGACTTATTTGTGTCTCTCAGCGAGCATTTTCAATATTTCCTCCTTACTTACTATAGAACAAAGAGCTACCTATGGCCTCACGCAGTTGAAAGTGGCAGCTAAAAGGAAGGATTATAGGTTCCCTTAATTAAAACATTGATTCAGTCTAGCATCAAAAGCCAAATTTGGATTTCAGCATCTGCAAGATGTAAGAGTTGTCTTTATTAGATCAGGAAGGTTGCCTACAGCTGATATCACCAGCCATTATAAATTAATGTATTTGTCAGAAAATAGCATCGATTTCCAAAGGCAGTTACCACCTGTCCTTACCAGTTTTTCTGTGGAAAGCTGGTATGCTGCTTAAGGAGCTGTGTGAATCCCATGTTAAGTCTCTTACACTAATAATTTTCTGGTTTTATTGCTGGCTATATTAACATAAATCTCACTGAACTTCAGATGTTTGCAGACCTTCACAGCGCAGTTAAGGCTGAGCTCTCTAGCCCAATTCTGCTAGGCAGATACTTAGTTACTCGCTCATCAGAAATAGTAACACATGTCAGGAAAAGGGCCTGGACCTAGGTCCCGCTGAGTCTAAATTCGGTTAAGGAAACAAAGGAACAGCTTGCTCAGTGGCTTATGATTGAGTGGCAGCAGACAAATGCTTTCTTCCAAATCAAGGCTGAATATTCCTCCAGACAGCAGAGTGTAAAATCAAAAAGAAAGTTACAGACAGTACCTGAGGAAATTCATGTCAAAGTTCAGTAGATCAAAATAAGTGTTCATGTGAATGCCCCTGGGGTGCACATTAGAGCTTGCAAAGCTTTAACAGAGCAATTCACCATTTTAGACTAACAATGTATAAAAACCAAGAGGCTCAGAAAAAATTCTTGTAAGACACTGACACCTTCCTAAATTTAATTCCTCTGATGTTTCTCCTTTAATTTCTTCTTCCAGATTTTCCCAGGACTGAAATAAGATCTTTTTTTTCTGCAGTACCATCTTCCTCTTTCCCAGCATCTCCATGAGCAGTTTTACTTCCAATTTGAGTTTTTCCTCTTTGTCCCCATACAAATGTTATATTGCTTTAACCAACAAACTCTTCTGCGATCTAATTGTAGAAGCGATCTAAGAATCTGTTTGCGATCTAATTGTAAAAGCTCTATAAGCCTGTGCAAAAGCTAAGCTGCACACTGACCTAACCGAAGTAGTGTTTGTAGACAAATTCAAGAGGCAGGATGTATTGCATTCAGAATTTGTACAGGTTCCAATTTTACTCCAATTCCTTTAGTGACTTTACAGCATACATTCAGGAGATGGAGAAAGCTAGGTTTGAATAGAAGGTATCTTATTAGTCATAGATACACAAAACAGCCACATCAAAGTAAAAACTGATATTCAAGAATATTTGCAAACAGATGAGAAAGTAATGCAAACAGATGAGAAAGTAATGCAAACAGTATCTTAGTCCCTGTGGTTTTTGTGATGATCCTTTATCATAATATCAGTGTCGTCTACTAGGGAAATGTGTCCTCTTCATTAAAGAAATGCAATACACCTTATACAGGGAAAAGAAAGGGAAATGAGCTAGTATTCCAAAATCAAATGTCAGATCTTCCCCCGTCTAAGCTTGCAGATGATCATGAAAAGCTTAGCTGGAAGGCAGTTCTTACGGCAGGATATAAACTTAAGTATTCCTACAGACTTACTTGAGCTACACTTTTATTTCTGTGGTAGATGCATAAACACTGGCCAGAAAGAAATATTATTTGCAAACACCAGTTAAATAAGAAGCTGAATACATTCTTAGATGTCAGTAAGCAGGCATTTCTTTGCTAGAAGCATACTGGAAAAGGATGTTGTCCCTTCCTTCCTTCCTTCCTTCCCCTCCTCTCCCCCCCCCTTTCCTCCCCAGTTTTCTTCAAGCTTGGGAATATGACAGGAATATAAACCAAATTAAAATATGTCTGACTTTTAATAGCTGTTACTCAAAGTGACTCAAAGCTTTCACTATTATTTTCTTAAGAACTTAATCACAGTAAATTGTTCTAAATTAATTCTTTGTGAGGTCTATTCCTGTTATTCGTCTGCTGAGACATGACAGAATTTGATGGTGAAAGAAATTAATCCTCAATATTATTTCCCAACACACCTTAAGGAAAAAAAGAAAAATATCATAGAAATACACACATGCTATTACTAGAACATTACAAGGTAAACTGACAGGGGAGATTTAGATTAACATTAAGAAGAAATTCCTTACTGTGGGGTGGGCCCAGAGAAGCTGCCCATCCCTGGCAGTGTTCAAGACCTGGCGGGACAGAGCTTTGATCAGCCTGGTCTAGTGGAAGGTATCCCTGCTCATGTCTGAGGATTTGGAACTGGATGAGCTTTACAGTCCCTTCTAACCCAAACCATTCTGTGAATCTATGAAAATAATTCAGGGGATTACCTCAGAAAAATAGCTTATGTGAATGAAAATAATTTTCTGGGTTACCTTTACATGAACAGGATACAGATGTTCTCGACCAGCTGAGGGTTTAAAATCACTGACCCAGCCCATGAGACCTTTCCCTTCACCTGTAGGTACAGATTCAGGAAATCACAAAAGCCCTCTGGTATACATATTTAAAGCTAAGCATTTTAGTCAAAATTTCAAGTGTAAACTCAGTGGAGCAAAAGATATTTTAAAGATAATTACAAGACATTTGAAACGTTTAACCACAGGTTGTCTTTCTACTTCAACATGATCTAAACACTGAGAAATTTCCTGTTCAAAAAAGAATGTTAAAACATCAAGCATAAATATATAAAAAGAAATTAAAAGTCAGTATCATCATGTAGTATCTTTAACAATCAGCTCTAATGAAATTTTCAGTTCAGCATATATGAGCTTTTTTTATTTAACTTACGCAGATCATGGAGAGAGGATGAGAGACACGAGGCGCACACTGGTAAGTGAGAAATTCTGACAATGTAAGGATAAAGATTTTCCCTGTGGGGGTGATGAACCACCAGAATAGGTTGCACAGGAAGGTTGTGGAGTTTCCATCCTTGGACATACTCAAAACTCAGCTGGAATAGGCTCCAAGAAACCTGATCTAGCTGAACATTCTGTCAGCTGGAGGTTTGAGCTTGCCTCCAAGCTGCATGATTCTGTTATTCATGTATAAGACCTGCAGGTATAGCTTAGAAAGAGACTGAACACCCATGTACTTTGAATCATTCAGGTGAAACTCTGGGAAGGTCTCTCAGAACAGAAACATTTTTAGAAGTTATGAATTCTTCTCACATTTATGAGACCCTCAACCTCTCTAGCACAAAATATATTGCATCAACAGCCTGATATATTGATTTTTGAGACTATATTTTAAAGTATATTCATCTATAGTTATGGTAAAGTTGTTAAAAAAAGTGAGGTGTAATTTGCTTAAATGCATTTTAGAGGAATTTTCATTTCAGCAAGAAAATGGAAGGGTTTAGGTTAACAAACCAACAAAAACCAAGCAAAACCTAAACACCCCATTCTTCCTTCTGATGCTTTCCAATTCTCTCCCCCCACATCCTGCTGTAGCAAGTGACCAGCTGTGTGCAGCTTAGTTGCCAGCTGGGGTTAAACCACAACACTGTTCTTGCACTGATTTCCATCGTCTGACCAATTTAAATCACGCGATCAAAGATGTTCTGATGAACATCAAATAGTTGACATTCACGTTTCTTTTATCTAGGAAATCAGTTACCAGAGAATAAATAAGAAGTGACATGATCTACTGTTGCTTAGCACATGCTGCATTTTATTGCATCACCCGCTGTTTCTACTTCTGTTCCTTGAGGTCTTACAAAAAGAAAAAAACAATTAACATAATTCTTAAGGTTTCTCTGAGCAAAACAAAGCAAAAAACTCCAGGGCAAACAAAAAAGGAGTTAACTATTACTCATCTCAGCCTCAGATACAAATTAAGCTTCATCTTAAAACAATATATCCTTTTGAACATCCTCAATCTAAAAACAGTAGCAAAAGCTGGTTCCTAGTTCATACAACAAAACAAAACAACCCCAAACAAACAAAAAATACCATGGTTAATATGTACCAGCTGCTCGAGGTACAGTTGACTTGCAGTTATAGTGTTCAAAGTCTTCCTCACTGGAGAAAATTCTACATCCATTATTATATTTATTATATTCTGGGAAAAGAAAAAAAACAACCCATCCTAATTATGAGTCATTAAATGGAAGATTACTTACAGTAAAACATAAGTCTGAAATTTCCTCAGATTCAAAAAAATTAATATCAAAAGAAAAAAAATCATGCATCTTTGGGAAAACGTGGTGTGCTGTTGACAGCTGTAACAGAAAAACATTACAAATGGGATTTGCTTAAAGATTTGATTAAAAATTCTAATTCTCCATTTCATTTAGAAAAAAAATCTAGAGAATAGATATTGCAGGATAATGAGCCCTTCAAGATTAGCAAGTAGTGCCATTCTGAGAATGCAATAAAGAAACACATTGTCACATTTTATGATACAGAGTTACTTGATCTGCCCTAGTTGTTATTCTCCTGTTTGAAATTCATTTTCTGGGGAACTCTAAGCCACCTTTTCCCGTCCATTAAGCATAAAGACAACCCTATACAACCACGTACTGACCTGAAATCCAAAATGGTCCAAATTAGATATTCCCCATCCAGATTAACTCCTATGCTTGAGCCACAGCTAAAAGAGACATGTGCCAGTATAAAAGCATTATTTGTTCAGATTTTTCCTATTAGACTTGGCCCTAAACAGAACCCCCAGTACTGCTGTAACAGCACACAGGCAACTATGCTCCTCTAAACAGCTTCCATTTCAGCAAGAACCGTGGCATTTGAAATCAGCCACAAAATTAAGTGAATTACCAGTCGTGGCAAGACCAGTAAAAATCAGTGTAGTTTCCAGACCCACAGAGGTTCAGTAGGTTGAAAGAACTGACAGTCAAGCACAGATCCGCATTCAGATTTCAGTTCCATGAGAAACTTAAGGCCAAATCTAATTTTTCAATTAGATTAGATTGGAGTCAATTAGTATGCTTCATGTCATACAATGGCTGGACGTCCCAGCAAATCTCCCTGCACAGTTCTGGTCTTGGGTTGCTAATTTGGCTTATGGATGCATACCTGTCTACTAGAGAGAACTGTGGTAAGTTGAGAATTTTCCACCATTCATAAGCAATTGGTTTGTATTAGTTACTAACTGGGGTGAGAAACCTTAACACAGGAAAAACCAACTATTAGGGCCATAAATTCATCTGCTGTAGGTTTCTGAAACTCTGGTGCTTCATAATGTTCACAGCTCTCAATCTAAAAATGGCCAACAATGGTATTTGCAGCTGGGAAGGAACCAAGCTTCAATCATTTCTTTTGGCTGACAGTGTTGACATAGACTGCTAACCAGGTGGTGATTAAATCTTAGACTTCTGACTTTAAAAACCCAACAGTGCTTTGAGCTCTGTTTTAAACTAGTGTGTATTCTTTCACTTCTTATGTAAGCAAACAATTTATAATAGCAGACCACTGTCTTGCAAGCAGAGCTTTGCAATGGAATTATCTAAAACAGTCAATGCCTGTTTTAACAGTTGCGAAGATGATCCCAAATGTCTATAATGTAAATATATATTAAATATATATTATGCAACAAGCAGGAAGACTTAAATCTTGGACTCGTGCTAGGACCAGGTGCTGTAACCATAGCGATTTCCCCTTCAGCTGCTAGACTTCTGCTTGCCATGAAGTGGAGAAAGAAAAGCACTGGGGAGAGATTTAAACAGTTAACCCAGTATTGAACTGACACCTACCGCTGAACATACACTGATGTTGTAGAAGTTAAGTATGTTTATGACAAGCAATCTTTGCCTACAGAATTTGAAGAATGAATACAGTTAAAAAAAACTGACTGAGGGTTAAAGAACTGGAATTGTTCCTGTGAATACAAAAAAAAAAAGAGAGAGAGAACTAAAAGCAGTCTTCCCATGCAGAGCACTTATCTTCCGCCTAACAGACTCCCCATCATAGAAAAGCTTTTCCCAAGCGCCAGGCTGGGGATGTAAGAGAGGGTATATGATAAAAAAAAAGCAAGTGCTGGGCAGGGATTAAGCTTTCGTAGCTGCCTTCCTGAGATGAGACATAAATCAAAAAGTATTATCCATGCCACAAAACTGTGGCAGCTACCCTTACAGCCAGCAACATACAGTACTTCACTAAGCCTATCAAATTTCATTTTGCTACAGCCAAAACAAAGCTCTTCTCCCATCCTGCCCCTACATATTCTCAGTAAGATTACATATGCTGAATTAACTATATCCATGTTTCTTGCAGAAGGTCTGGAGTGCTCTCTCATCTGCAGCTGTTTTACTGAGAGATACAGACATATGTTTGCCTGTTTTATCACATCTGTAATCCAGGAGAGACCCAAGAGTTAACATTCGTTTGGTTGCCTTAGAGCAACAGAGCTGTCATGCTGCCAAAGACTTGAGGTCTATTTAGACTCTTATCTCCAGTGTTGACCAACATCAAATACTACATAAAGAGATGCAAGAATCCTCCAGCACACAGAAGTGGAATAATCTCCCCACAGCATTATTTTCCATTCTGACTCACAAGAGGAAAGTTATTTTACCCTGAATCATGCTAGTTTATATTCCTCCCAAGATTTATTTACAACACAGTTTCCTAAGCCTGTTTTAATGCATGCAAATTAGGTGTCAGCCTCACTTCTATCATTAAAAATAGCAAACTGAAAAGTATACCCAGAAAATAATTGATTTCACTTATCTTAATCTGTGAGAAGCTACAGAAGATCTCTCTCCCCAGGAGCACTTAAGTGGTGGAGTGAGACCTGCTCCTGGTCCTGTGGGGTTCAGAGTAGCTGGGAAAGGAGGCAGGACTATCCATTTCTGATGACAAATTGCTAGAACAAGTTGCTCAAGTCCCAGAGTCACTATCTGATTTCCTGTTCTGAAGAAAATGGATTACTGCATCTGGCAAGTTTGCTGTAGAGTGTGTCAGAAAGCCAGTCTGGTGAAAGGAATGAAATACTAGGGTGAGAGTTAGCAAAGAGAGGCACAGCTGTCCCTACTTATTTCCTAAACACCATTCTTCACTCCATTCATTTGCTTTATGATGATTGTGAAGAGTCAATCTCCAGGGAACAGATGCTGGTATTATCCCGAGTTACCTAGAAATTTGTAATCAGATGAAAGTAAGCAGGAAGATAAATTATTTGGTAGTTCAGTAAGTTTATTACTATAACAAATACAAAAGCCATTCCTGCTATAAATAAATGAAAAACTAAACCTCTACTCAGATACAACTAATGCATCTGGAAGGCCCTGTGACCAGCCAGAATTTTTCTCTCTATGCGTTCAGTGTCTACTGATCCAAACCTATTAATTCTGTATGTATTTAATCAAGGTTTATGTAATCGGATAAGGCAAATAACAGGCAATATATGGAAAAGGTTCATTCCACTAAAGCCATACTTTACTGCATCTACACCATAGAATCAGGAACCTTAACTGAAGCCATTTGCCATATTGCTTCGAAGTTGCTGCATGGCATGGGGCCACATCCTACTTTGTGCTGGATCATGACATCACCTGTGAGGGCCTTATCCCTGAGTAGAAGTCACCAGACAGAGCCATTTAATTATACAGAAGAGTACAGAGACCGACCACCGTTACAAAGAAGAAAAACCTCCCCGTCATCTCGATCATTGCATTCATGCCATGAACAATGGTATTAGTCACCTCTGCCATACACCAGAATTTCCAAACAGCTGGTCTCCTATCACAGTTCAGTTTCTTACTGTCATTCCCTCCTTGCCAAAGACCATCTTTGTAGGTGACAGGGGAAGAGCTACATCTGTCCCGTAAGAAGAAGTGCTGCTTTGCTGGCATTGGTTTCCATTCATGTCCACAAACACCTCATTTATCAGTGTTATTTTCAGAAAAGCCAAGCCTTCTGGACCTCTGGACCTCTACGTTTCATACTTCTCTGACACCAGTGTCTTGCATTGGCTTTGTAGTAAGTTAAGCCAAAAAATCCTATTAAAAAACATAGTTGGAAAAACGTGGGTTTTTTTTAGCTTTAAACAACAGTGGCACAGACCTGGGCTTCACGTAGTTTGGCCAGCAGCATGTGGAACATTTCTGATTAAACATAAGTGTATTTTAGTGGAAAATGAATAATTCCACTCAGTGGAGGTATTAAGAAAAAGTGGCCATATTTTTGGAAGAAGGAATAAATGCACAGGCACAATTTGAAATGCTTGTTTCACTCCTGAAAAGACATTGAATTTCTGTTCCTCTGTGGGATGGAAATCGTTTGATTTGCAAAGAGGTGAAAACTTACCAGTAACAAGCAGTTGTTTGCTTGTTTATCAATTAAAAAAATTCATGAGGACTTTTAGCTGACATGGTTAAGACACTGCAGTGACTCCAGAAATTAAGGCCCCAGAAGAGAACATTGCGGGGCCAGCAAAACCCATGGTTTTAAGATCCCTCAGCCCTCAGTAGCCCCTCTAGCCTATATCATGTCAGCCACTATAAATAGACGACACACCAACCTGTATGCCTTATGTGTCATTGATCATCACATATGGGTCCATGTGAGATGTTTTAACTTCACCTTTCATACTGTGGTACAGCTGCCCCCAAAGAACACCCACAGAAATGGTGTGCAAGAGTACTGCTACATGTACTTCTGCTGACATCTCGGGATGGACCAAGAAAACAAATCTTTTAGAAGGGGGGGAGGGGAAAAACAAACACACAAAAAACCCCAACAAACCAACGCCACACTTCTCTCAGTAAGGCTTCTGGTCTGCTCTTCTCAAAGGTCAAGCTTCGCAGCGGTGCCTCAGTGTTCAGTAGTAAGCTACAGCAAGCAAGGAAATGCTGAAGGGTCATATTGGCTTTCCTCACCTTCTCAGATGTTTTGGATACTATTTCTTTTTTCTTTTTTTTCCCCCAGTTAATAAATAAGAGCAAAGAAAGGCAAGATAATACTGAAAAAGCTGACTGGCTGCTGAGCTCATGCAGTATCTTAATGCTGCGAGAACACTAATAAACTTACACAGCCAATGTAAGATAGCAGGTAGGCCACTAGACACCAACCCACAAACCTTGGGTGTCACTGTCATTTGACAAGTGTTGATGCACTCCCAGCAATAGATCCGAGCTGCTTCTTGTCACTGAAGCTGTATAACAGTTTTGCACACCTAATAAACAAGGTCTCTGCTGTACCGCATGAATGGCACCACACTGTGAACTCATTCTGGTTCATTCTGGCCTTCCCCAACTAAGAAACATGGAAAATGCAATGGCATTTGCACTGGTCAAGAACGGTGGTAGGTGTGCTCTATGGAAGTCTTAAGGACTTCCAGAAGTCCTTAAGTTTTCCTTTCCTATCCTTTCCTGCCCCAGCTTGGGTAGCCATGGTGGGGATGGGATCAGGGAATTTATCTACATATAAAACCACCACACCAAAATAGTAATGGGCAGGGTTCATTTCTAACCTGGATCAATTCCCTCCACTTCCTATTTATTCAAATGTGTGCTGGCACACAGGAAGGGATGGAAGTAGTAGCCGTCTCGAACTTCAGTGAGGTGAAAGTCTTCTGACACTTCAGTCCCAGGGAGAGGTTTTATTGCCATAAGCATTATAGAAAAACAGTTTGTGGGATTGCTTAATTTAAAATGTCATTTGCAAGAACATACTTTCCCAGATTTTCAGTATATTGGTGCCAATCTCAACTTTCTGCACTAAGCTATTCGGTTCTCCAAATAATTACTATTTTTATAGTCTCCCTAGTTACATATTTTGTAGGAAAGAGAGCCTGGACTTCCATATCCCAATCAATCCTCACGAGTATTATCGCATGCCTTCACACTAATGATTTGCTCTTGCTTGTTGTTTTGTTTTTGTTTGGTTGTTTTTTTTTATCTCCCAGAAAATTCCTACACATACTATAAAATGTTTTGAAATGTGAATTCCCATGAAACTGGCCATGGCACTGTATTTGTAAGGTTCTAATCAGATTAATCATTTTAAATTGGCAAACTCAATTATTTATCCAACTGGTTACGGTAATGGTAGGATAAAAATAAAACAGGGTCCTTTATTACCATCACTCTAAAAATACCCTGGATTCTGGTCTAAGGATTTAGAGTCAATGATCATGAACATGCATCTAAAGGCAAACTGTTTCCCCTCAAAAGCCAAAAGAAAGCTTTTCACAGAAAATTTGCATCAGTGTTGTAAACTCATCAACTATGTTAGACTGTCATGTAAGCAGCTTAATATTTAAATTTTGCAGCTTATGAGAATTCACACAGGGAAGCTTTTTCTTAAGCTGTCTGTTGTAGAAAGATCCAGTTGTAAAGCAAGTATTTACAGCATGCTTGGTTTGCAGTGACCACGAAATGACAAAGTTCAGGATCTGGAAGACAGCTAGAAAGGTGAGCAGCAGTTAGAACTCTGGGCTTTAGAACAGTAGAATTTAGTGCAAGAGGACCTGGGAGTGCTGATTGACAGATGGTTGAATATGAAGCAGCACTGTGCCCAGATGGCCAAGACAGCCAGCAACATCCTGGCTTATATCAGCAATAGTGTGGCTAGCAGGGCCAGATCATGCCCCTGTACTCGGCACTGGTGAGGCCACATCTCAAATACTGGGTTTAGTTCTGGACTCCTCACTGCAAGAAAGACATTGAGGTGCTGGAGCAGATTGGTTAAGCAGCAGCTGAATTCAAGTCACCATGTGCACTCATCATATTTAAACTTCATGCTAAGCTACACTGGCAGGAGTGTGGTCAGCACAGAGGGAAGTTACTGACCTCATATTCTGTAATGGTATGGCTGCACTTAAAGTGTCCTGCATTTCTTTCCTCCTCTTCAAAAGAGATACTGAGAAACTGGAAATGGTGCAGTGGAGAGTTAGCAACAAGTCCAAGGACTTAAAGTATGTAACCTATCAAGAGAGACAAGGGAGCTTGCTTTTCTCAGCCTGGCAAAGAGAAGAGGCAAGGGAAAACCCCATTGTAGCCTACAACTGTCTGAAGGGAAGATGGCAGTCAGACTGCTCTCAGTAGTGGCAGATGATACAAGGAAGGGCAACAACTACTAATTGCACTTTGGGAGGTTCAGGGTGGATGCTGAGACAGACTTTTTCGCCAGAAAGGCAGTGCAGCACTGGAAGAGGCTGACCACAGTGGCTGTGGAATCCCCATCCTTGAGGGTCTTTCAAGATTTGCCAGAGAAAGTAGTGTCTGACTTAAGAGAGGGTTGGTGACAGTCCTGCTTCAAACAGGAGACTGGCTTGGAAATTCCCGAAAGGCCTTCCAACCAGCATGTCAGTAGTTTTATCACACTATGGCAATGTCACTAATGTCCTTAGTGTTACCAGCTCCAGGTACAAAATAATTCCAGTTTGTGAGACATTATAAAGCAGAAATGTCATGATGCTCCTTTATCCCCAGTTTCCGGATGCAGCACAAAACCTTACCGTCCTTCACCTGAAAGTACCAGGGAGACAGCTTGGCCTTATGATTTATGGGTTAGAATTATGTAAAGCAGTCAACGAAAATGCCAATATGGTAAAAATATCTCCAGCCTTGTAACAGTCTTCATTATCATCACCATTTTACACAATGCAATTCAAGCGTAAGCATCATGAACAATGCAACAAAATAGTCCTGAGCAATTCAGAAAAAAAAAAAACAACAACAAAACCAACACAAAAACACAAACACCACCCAAAACATCCAAACAAAAAACCCCAAAACATGAAACAGTAGTTACATCCACAGCAAAAAAGCAACCAACAAAAATACCAAATCACAAACAAACAAAAAATTAAGAAACCCCCTGTGAGGTATATACCAGTCTAAAGATCTTGCAGTTAAGTTATTACTATTTCTCTTCCAGGGAGAACCACTGACGCACTGCATGTCACTTCGACCTCCATTTGCTTCTCTCAAAACTAAAGAAAATTGATGCAGCAGAGCAACAACTGAGAACTAGGCAGAAGGAATCAAATAGATCTCAATCATCAGATCCACAGAAATGGAAATAACTCCTACCTAATCTGTAGTAAATTGTTTAAAAATATATTACATATATATGCATGTTAAGGCATGAAAAAATAATAAAAAACCGTGATTACAGTTAGCCACACCTCATATGAAGACATGGAAGAGAGACTGGCCATAGCTTGCTATCTGGTTTCTAACTCAAGTGCCTGCACAACACATAATTAAGCGTTGTCGGCCTTTTTCTTTTACTGTACATGCTCAGCTAGCTTGTCCTGCAACTCCAGTTCATTTTTATACTGCTAACATTCGTGTGCTGGTGTTCTCTTCAACTTTCTGCCCAGTGCTTATTAGATTTCTGGTACTGTTATCACTTACACAATAGCATTCAAGACAAAATGCAGCAAACTTATAGAATCAACCAGGTAGGAAAAGACCTTTAAAATCATCCAGTCCGACCGTTCCTTGAGTACTGCCAAGGCCACCACTAACCCATGGCACTGAGGGCCTTGCCTACACAGTGTGTGAACACTTGCAGGGAAGGTGACTCCAGCACTGCCCTGGCCAGCCTGCTCCAATGCTTGATCTCCCTCTGGGGAAGGAATTGCTCCTCATCTCCATCTAAACCTCCTCTGGTGCAGCTTGAGGCCATTTCCTCTTGTCCTGTCCCTTGTTCCTTGGGAGCAAGAGACCAGCCCCCTCCTGGCTCCATCCTCCTGTCAGGCAGTTGTAGGGAGCAATAAGGTCCCCCCTGAGCCTTCTCTTCTCCAGAATAAAACCCTGCCCTGGTCCAACTTCTCCCATCTGCTCCTAAGCTAGCAATTGGTTCAACTTCGCCTGCAGTGCTGTGCACTGACACCATGAGGAATTCTTCTGAGATCTTAGCACTGTGTTATTCTCCTTAGACATTCAGTGCACTTCATAATGGTCTCAAAGTTTACTCCTGCTGAACTAGCTGGGAATCACAAAGTTCAAAAAAAGAAATAAAGTGCTTCAGAAACAACCATTATTGGCAAAAAAGGCTGCTTTCCAATTACCTTGCGTATGGGTTGCAGGGGAAGCGTGGTTCATTTAATTCTGCGCTCTTCCACAATGTTTTTTCTTCACAGGAACTTTCAAGTGCTGCATCCTTCCAATGTATCTTTTTTCTTAGTTTGCTTTACTTCTCACATCCCATTCAGTGCGGTAGACCCTCAGACCTGATCTATGCCCACCTCATTAGGATTCAGTCCTCTAGTCAGTAAGGAGCTATCTCCATGTAGCCCATGCAAGAACCCGGGAAGTAGTTTTCTCCCAAATATCCAGTCTCAGTCCTTTATATTTGTGCTTCCAGTACAGATGGTTGAAGTGTTTTGAAACCTAAGCTAAAGCACGAAGTTTCTTTTCCTAGGAGTGCTTGCTCCACATGCTTTACGCAGAGCATGAGAACAGCACTACTTGGGCACACTGTCACAGTACTTAAGTGTCATCCCACCATTCCCTTTCAGACCTGCATATGATCAGACAAGTTTTTTGCATAACTCACAAGAGGAGAAACTTAGAATATCCTTGACTTTAGCACAAAGCAGCATATAATACCTAGAATACCTTTGCACTGTAGCTGCTAATACCTGGACATGAACACTAACTGGAGTCCTCAGATACAGACTGACAGGTATGGAGCACCTGGACAACTTGGGTTTGGTTGGGTTTTTTGTCAAAAACTTGCTTTCAGCTGCTTCACAGAGAGAAATGTCTAAAGAGAAAACATGTTTGTCTCATTGCTGTCTACATGTGCTCTTAAAAGATGTATCTAGACATGGATTAACGTATGTTAGTCTGTGGGCTACTTGCCAGTGAGAAGCTTTTCTGTTCCTTTGTTTTCTCTTCAGTTGCTTTTTAATCAACCCCAGGTACTCTCACTGGAGCCAAAATATAAAGGATGCTTGCTTACTGCCTGTAAAAAAATATACACACATTGACCAGTTACCCTACATACCAGTACATTTGTATTTGTTTACTCCAACATTCCTTACAATGTCATCTTACTTAAACACATGCCATATTTTTCCTGTTCTCCACTCCTCCCCTCAAGCATCTTTATGGAAGTATTACCATCTATACCGAAGAGATAACCAGCTTCAAAAGCAAAATAGAATAGCATGGGAATAGTTGTCATTCTCATTTCCTACAGGTACAAAAAGCAGTTCACAGATCTTTCATGGAATATGAATCATACCATGGACATGTTCTGATTCTTATGTTGGCAATTAACATAGCACTTATACCAGACAATAGTATTAACTTGCACTGTGAGCAGTGTTACACTGCTGTACCTCATTGCTACCCCAGACAGTAGGTTATGAGGCTGAATTTCTGAGTATAGCTGGAAATGCTATAGTGGTGATCAAGTTTTCTTAAAGGAGCTTCTAGCATGCAGTGAGAATAACAACATATCCACAAGGCTGTCTTACCTGCTACCTTACTTTCCTGCTACATAAAGACCACTCTAATCAAAGCAATCCATGCTAGTATTTAGTATGTTAGTATTTAGCAATATCATCTCTTTTCTTCCTATACAAAGAAGAAGTGGCACATTGAGGCCTCACAGGTTAGCAAGGCTCAAATGAGAAGGGAAAAAAAGCAGAGGGCAACACAATGCGATACTGATCCAAAGCTCAGAAGTCCTTACTCTTCTTCTCACAAAGAGGCAAAGTTAAAGATAAAACACAAGGTAAAATTAGGGGGTTTGCCCACCTCTGTGTTAAATAACACCAAGTCAATGAAACAGTTATTGTAACCCATTTAAATGTCAGAAGCAGTAATAAATACATCTTCTAAACATAACTACTAAAACACCAAACAAGATGCAACAAAATACATAGTTTGCTGTTATAACTGAGAAATATTTTGCCTTTTGGTTTGTTTTTTCAGTAATTATTGAAGACATTGGATGTAATTCTAATCCCATTGCAGTTAAGGGGACTTCTGCCTTGACTGCAAAGAGTAGTATTAGATCCCAATACAGTAATGATGAGTGCCTTCATTTCTAAAACACTACTCTTATAATGAGTCTAATCTTGTTCCTGGCTGTGCTTTGAGCAATAAAGAGCATCATCATTACAGCTATGTGGGCTCCTGCCATACCTCTGCTTCTTTCTGTAAGACACAACTGTGATGCCGCATAATTGCGAAGTTATAAATGCCAGCAAAGTTTATGAAACATTTCTCTAGAGAATTCTCAGCACATTTCAAAAACAGAAATGCAAGGCACTTCAATAGCAGCGACAGCAACCAACTGGATCAAACAAAATAATAATACCCTGCACAACTTATTCTCCTACAGAAATCTCACATCTACAAATTATTTGCAATTTCCTGACAGAACACATGATTTCTGAAAAATGGAAGCTTGCTGTGGGTAAATTTTGTTTCCGCTGGTGGAAGTGTAGTTCATGGAGAACCACAGCCTCCTGTGAATCAGGCCAGTGCACTGAATAATTTGAGTCCCTCCACCTGCCACTATTTTGCACAGAGGAGGGGAACTGGAGAGCATATGCTGCATCAGTCTTCATTGAAAACAAAACCAAAATGAAGATCGAGCTATATCCATAGAAAGGAAGGCAAATACAGTTCATCCACTTGTGTGCATGTTGCTGACTCCCTGGCTTCCTTGCCTGGCTGGACCGCAGACTTACTAAAGAGATGTAGCTGCCCTGACATTTTTATGGAAGAGCGTAAATAGAACCACTATTCTCTTCCTCCTTAACGTCAGTTACAATGTTTTCTCCTAATTTCTGTGCAGTATTTCAGATTCAGCATCAACTGTGTATTTGAAATTACAAAGGATTAAAAAAACCTCAAAAAAAAACCAAAAAAAAGCAATCAAAAAAACCCAAAACCGAGCCAAAACCCAATAACAAAACCCACAAAAAATAAAATCCCACAAGCCACAAACAACCAATCAAAAAGAACCCATTACACACAAAATACCAATCTTACACTCCAAAAAAAACCCCACATCACCAATTGTATTCTCGTATCTTAAAATGACTTTTGCAGGTGAGGGTACAGATCTTCCCTTGAAGTATAAAGACAGGACAGCTAACTTGCTAAACAAATGCTAACAGCTTCTTCTGATGCATTAGCATGTTTACAACATATGAAGAGGTATTCATCTTTACAATTTCCAGATTCAGCACTTACCATTGTCTCAAAACTCTGCTCTTCCTGTTCTTGTTAGTATCAGATAAACACAGAAAATAATCTTGCCCAATTAATAATACCTTGCAGTCACAGCAGGATTTATATATATTGCTGTTCTACATTTATGGCCTTATTACAGTCGATATTAATATTCACTGCATATTTTTTAAAATTGCATTTTCAGTTATGTTTGTCGTGATTAAGTTGTACTCTATTTGAATTGCAGTGTATTTCATTTTCTGCAATGCTGCCAGGTATTTGATTATTGGATGGTTCCCAAGGATATAATTTCAATTTAAGATCTTTTGGGTATACAGTATGCATACCACAGATATCAATACACACTGTTGTCTATTAGAAGTATGCTGTGTTTCACCTATTTTTTTTGCTGCACAGTGCCTTCACGTACAAACTCATCTAGAGATCTAACATTTGACAATGAGTTTACCTAGAACAGCTAAATAGTCACAAAATACTCTTCCATTTACTAACTTGCTAAGAACTGCATACACAGTCTTAATTTTTAGGTGGTAAGACTTTAGGAGTGTGCTTTGACATTTGGTTATTACTTAAATATATCACAATGTGCTAAACTGTTTGCAATGCATGCAGTGATAGCAGAACTTAGATTGAGGCTACCCTGGAAAGAGGGAAAACCATTGAAGGCATTTTAGATCACAAAGTTGGACATTACAAGTTAAAATATTGCCTATTTTCCTCTTGAAACATATATGTCTAGAATTGCAACTGCTAGTACAGCAGATGTGTAAACTCATGTTTTATTCCACCAGAGTCCATAGTTCAAGTGATAAGCATGGTGAAGTACCAGTTCTGTGTATCCTAGAAGGTAGAAGGCTAGATTATAATATAACAAAGTATTTCTCTTTATATTCTGCTCTGCCAAACTTGTAAACCACACAAGTCCAAATTATCTAGCTTTTCTAATGCATCTGTACTGGTTTCAGAGAGCTACAGAGGTTTGGGTGGAAAGGGGGGTGGCGAGGGGGTGCGGGGGAGAACCTTTTACTACCCTCACATCATCTATACGTGTTGCACAAAAAAGATTAGGGAACAAAAAAATTGAAATAAAAATGAAATTTAGTATCATATGGGAACTCTGCAGTCTATTACTTACTGGAACTATAAATTGTCCTAACTTCAAGTACAATGTGCATCAGTGATCCATTCATTCTTTTTTTTGCTGCAAGAAATTTATATTACTCAAGTGGACTGTGAGGCTTGGTACCAATATTTATTAATGAGACTGCTTAAATTCAGATTAAGAAATAATTTGCCATGTTGAGGAATAATAAGCTAGCTTCTCTTACTCACATTTTCACGGAATCTCTCTTACCTAGGACTAGCGTGTATTTGTCTTCACAACCTAATGCACCATATTACAACACTGGTACACAGATTGGCTTATATATTGTAGAATACATGCTCACTTACACATCTCCAGTTTGATACAAAGAAATAAGAAATTTGCACAATTACTAAGAAGGGAAAAAACCCCAACATCTCATGCTAACAAATCAGAATTCATCACATTAAAAAAAGAAACAAACAGAAAAAAAATCGTACACACAAAACCAACTTTAGCAGTGGTGCTCAGACATTTAACACTAGGAAGGTGGACTACGCTCTGAAAAAGCAGGGAGGCACTTGTAGAAAACCTAGACAGCTCAATTAAATCTACTGAAATACCATGATTTTTCAGCAGCATTACAGCTTTTTTTTTTATCATAGGAAGTACAGTTCAGCAAAAAATACTCAGCGTGCTTCTAGACAAAGTGAAATATTTTTAAAACAATGCATTTAAAAGAACAGTTACCTGCAGAAACAGATTCTTAATTTTACACTGGGCCCTGATCTTTTAAGCTCATGATCAGAAATTCTTAAGTACAAAAGTTAAACAGTGATTTTTTTTCATATCTAGACTAATGCTTGAGACCTTGGGAAGCTGCCATAAAAAGCTAAAAATATTCTGTAGCCAATAACTACTATAGATATGAAAGATTACTCGTACACTCTAGAGCTTGAACCTACAAAATCCCCAACAAGTTTTACAGGATTGAAGGCAAGTAGTCATTAAATCTTCATTTCACTCACACCACAGTAAAATAGAAACAATATACTACAAAACCCTCCAATATGAGACTAGCAATATGGTTTGCTGGCATCTCATTCTTCACTGATGAAATGTAAGAAAGGTAAGGCTGTACTCCTTTAAAAAAAAATCATAACAACGTGTAACTATATCATTTGGATTATTATAGCTTAGATACATTTGTTTTTCATTAAAATAACCTTTAGCTGTGCTTTTTAAAATAAGAATTTACAGCAACAGGGTCTCTTATAATTATGACATACTCTTCATTTGCCTCATTAAAATATTGGATGAGTAACTCCCCCATGTTCTGCGGAATGGGAGAAAACAGATCGTTTTCTGAGTTAAGAAACACTAAGACTCCTTTAGAATGAAGCTCAGATTTTTTCTCCCCATCACACTTGTTAGTTTGCCATGTAATTCTACATATTATGGCACAATTGCAAGGAAGGAGGTCTCTGTACCATAGCATTACCAACAGCAGTGTTCTGTATATAACACAACTGGATGAAACAAAATTTCTTGTGCAAACTACAATGCTAAAAATAGCAACTCATTTTTTTCTAGTAGCCATATCCAACAGACAGAATTTCTTTTTCTTTCACTTGATCACATCCTCTAAGATCTCCTGTAGCTTATCTTGCCTAATCTTTAAGAACCATCACATTGGCGCTGCTCTCAACTGTTACGTTTTTTCCAGGACAGCATGACAGTTCTACAAAAGCAGCTCTGAGATCTAGTGAAAATATAAAAGAAAGCAGGAAGGAAAAAAGATAATTATATGTAATTGGAAATTCTATTCCATCTGTGCAGCAGACAGCATAGGCTCTGCTGAATCAGATAGATGACGTAGAGGATACCAAGTTAAGCACTGAGGATTTAACTTGTATGAGCCATGTATGAAAGCTTTTCTATCTGAAGTTGCTTGAAATAAGGCAAGCTAGGAAATAGATACAACATATGAAAACTGTACCAGAACAGTGTTGTTTTGGTTTTAATTTTTATTTTTTCCTCATTCAATTCCCATCTGGTCTCTGAGTCTCTATATATGTGTAAGAGGAATAAAGGATAGGGATTTAATTTCTGTCCAAGTGCCTGGTTCTAATCCAACTCTGTTCAAATTGTACATTCAAAGACTTGCCTCCTGGGGTTCATGATTCTCCATACTGCTATTTAAATTATAAATCACCTATTCAGCAGAGCACAGAATATACCCATTGCAACACTTTGAAGTTCCATGCTTCACCTGCATGGTCTGAAAAGCAAAAAAAGCTGACCTGATCTCCTCCTAGTTACTTGGGTCAGGAAAAAAAACACCAACAAAAACTTATGCCTTTGGCATGCCACCTCTTGGATCTGTCATTTGTAACCATCTTCTTTCAGGCCTGGAAAATGACGCGTATATGAAAACCTTGCAAATCAGTTTTCACAATGGACATAATTGTCCTATTATATGTGACCACTGATCAAGTCATGGAATTCCTCCATACAAAACAACCACTGCAGGTCCAGTGCTTTCATTAGCTTCTTTTATCAATAACTGTATAGTTTATAACTCTGCCACATGCAACATTTCAGACAGAAAGTCTTTTTGAAAGGTAACAACTCTGCTTTGATTTTATGGGAATAATTAAGTCTTAAGAGGCCACTGAAGATGAAGAGAGCAAATCACATCAGGCAGCTTTTATGCTCGCTATTTCTTCACAAATTACAGTCCAGGCTAGGATTTTTGAGGATGACTCATGCAAGGCTTTCTCTCACATAAAAGAAAATCTTAACCCTAACTGATTTTTTGAATAATATTTATAATTTTGCTGCACTTACACTCTAAAAAATGTGTGACAGAATGACCTGTCACTTGAAAAGAAGGCCATGGGAGGACATGGGGAAGAGAAAACTGATAGTCTACATACATTCCAATCATCTTTTAAAAAGTCCATCAGCTACAAAGTACCTGGGCTTTTCCACTTTAAAAACACCTGACTACCTTTAAAAATCACCTAATTCCCGGAAAGACAGACATAAGAGAGTGAATCAGGCCAGAAGCCTTTTAGAAAAATTTCTTTTCAGACTAAGTGGAAGCTGAAGGACTGCATAGATTGTATTTTATCTGAGCTGCAGAGTGGTAGTCAAGAGAAGAGGTTCATTTTCTATGTGGTAATCTCTGATTGCTGAGGACAGAGAACACCATGTTCCCTGGGCTCAGGTGAAACGTGCCTGACTAAGGTCATTACATCTGGCAACTCCAGCAGATGCCAAATAGGAAGTTGTCCGTTATGCATTCTGAGGTCTGATTTGCTCTGCCTCAGGAGGTCTAGGAGCTGCTGGCCTTTCTGGATTGTGTGGGGAAACTTTCAGGATGAAGGGAGGAAACATCAAAAGAAAATCCTCAATGCATGGCAATGGTATTCAGCAGACATCAGATAAACCCTACTTTTTTCAAATAAAGTTAAAAACCAGACACCCACAATGATGCAAATGTGATCCACTGACGGGAGACCCAAATGCACCATATACTCCCTCTGGCTCAAGAGGTTTTGAAAGCCTGTGGCAGTCTCTGATTGGCAATAGTGCTAAGTTTGACATGAACAGGCCAAGACTTACAGTCATGGCTAATGACAACAATATCTTAATGACCTTTAAACTTCCTGTTGCTACCGATACTTAGTTACCGAGTGTTATCTAAACATAAACTTCTGTTAAGCTAATTAGTATGCAAATGACAAAAAGCCGCTCTTATTTCTTCCTTAGGACTACACCCTGACCATGTACTTCCAGCAGTCCTGGAGGGATAAAAGACTGTCATACTCTGGAATACCTTTGAACCTAACTCTGGACAACAGAGTGGCTGACCAGCTCTGGGTGCCGGACACGTATTTCCAAAATGACAAGAAATCATTTGTCCATGGGGTGACAGTGAAAAACCGAATGATTCGACTCCATCCAGATGGGACAGTCCTTTATGGCCTACGGTATGTTGGGGTTTTTAATCAGCTATGTGACTGTCCTGGCAGAATGCAAGTCATTATTGGTAAGTGCAGATAGTACCAATGCTGCTCTCTTCTTTTTCTTGGTTTCTGAGTTCAGCTTAATGAGTCAGCACATACTCTATCCAGACTGCCACAATACACTCAAGAATTTTCCTCAAGGGCATCAAAACTACCTTTGGTAACTAACAAAGCCCAATGCCTCTGTCTCTTTCAGTTCTTTTGAGCATGTTAACACTACTGATGAGTTCTTTGTTGTCATTCTCACCTAGTAATTGATCACAACCTAGAGAAACATTCCTTCCTTCTGAATTTCTGCAGCAGTTCTTTAAAGCAATATAAAATATAAAACTGGGAGTCATCTGAAGAAATGTGACCAACATTTGGTAGGGAGTAAAAAGAAGGCATTTGTAAATTCACATGAATTATTTAAGGATTATATATATGCCTGGGTACAGGTTCTTTAATCTGCCTTGGTTTATCACCGCCTCTTCATGCCACAACTGCTTCTTCATACAGTACAACCTATATTCACCTCTGTAGATAAAAATATATTCTAAAATCTGAACAGGCACAATCTAATGATAAGGTCCAGAAATGTAAAATTAAAACTAAACCAAGTTATTTGTTGTGTTGAGATTGCTGCCGAGCCTGAGTAGGCTTTGCATTATTTTTTAAAAAGTTAAGGTAGTTTTGTTTAGGGGGAAAAAAAAAAAAATAAAAACCCAACTGCCTGAAACAACCTTTGATCACTGTCAACAATGAAAATAATGTCCAGAGAACATAAACCTGAAAGCATACTTCAGTTAAACAAAAGAAAGAAAAAGTAATAAAGCAGAAAACCTAACTGAAATACTTCAAAATCTTACCTGAGATAGGATTGTTAAAAAAACCAAACTGCTGCTGCAATTCAAAATGAAAATAAAGTTTGGGAAAAGATAACTCAGAGCTTGCTAAAAATAGAACTTTGAAATGACCTCTTGGCCTATAAAAACATAACCTTTATAACACAACACTATCCGTGCACTCAAAGCCTTCCAACCCATAAATTCAAGCTTGACAAGAAATAGAAAAAATATAAAAATTATTATCATGGTTCATCATGCTTTCTTTTGAACTTGTTAGATTTGTTGGTAGTCATCAGTTGCTACCAATGATCACAGAGGCATTTTGCTGCAGCCAGATATGTACTGGTGCAGAAAAACTGCTACTTCAGTTGCGAAAAATAAAACAAGGAACCCATGAGGAAATAGCTGATAGACTACAGGCTGCCATTATCATCTGCTAAAAAGAGCATTTGAAAAGTACATCTTTCCCATTGCCTTCAGACCCCCTATAGTTCCTTTCAATCAAACTGACTCCTGAAAATCAGCTTAGCAGAGCAGTTATCATTAGAGGATTTGGAGGCCTAAAAAGTTTTAGAACTTAAAAAAAAAATTATATATTTTTATTTTTTCTTAAGGCCAGGAACCAAAGTTTATTTACATTCCAGGATTTGCATAGTGGCAACAACATGCATTAGAGCCAAGTAGTCCCACACAAGCAGTTGTAAACAATATAAACTACACCTAGAAATGTGCATCATACACGTGCTTTCACATACATGCCATACATCTGTTATTAATAACGGTCTTCTGAAAAAATAGCAGAAGAAGCTGGGACACACCTGGTGAATCTGCTGCAGGTCTTCTCATGTGCTTCATCAACAAAGCACCAGCCTGGCTGGGAAGCTGTGACCTTGCCCAAGCATAATAACTCTGCTGTTCCTCTCAGAGGTGGTCAGGCAAACCTCCAATACAACAGCAAAGATGGTCACCTTCATATAACAAGGTTGCTAGTTTATATGATTAAATAACCATTCACATTTGAATTGGATAAGCAGCAGCCATGCAACTGTAACAGCTGCAGCTCTTCAACTTAATACCCCATCCAATACCTCACTTCTTCCAGTAGGAAAACCAAACAAAACTAAAACCCAAAAAAAAAACCAACCAAAAAACAAACAAAACCACACCAACAAAAAAAAACCAACCCACACTAAAATAAAGTGCAATCTATATTCCACACACCTGCAGTCTAATACTGCAGTGGCAAAGCTAACAAACAAGCAGAAGGAAGAATGAATTTCAGGGACACCAAAGCAGGTTTCATACAGCAGACCACAATTATTGCACTAAGTCTGTATCTATCGGTGGTCACTTTCCTCGCAGTAACAAATGTGTTTCTTGCACCTCACAGATTACCTTTAGATCATACAAACAGGAATTTCTTCATATGCCAGATAACACATACAGTTCATAAGAAATAAAACATGAGAAAACACAGCCGAAAATGTTCTCAGGTAAAATTCCACATTGCCTATTAGAAATTTGAGAGCAGCTCCAATCTTAGTCTAAAAAGCAGAGAAGAAACTTTGCGACAGATCAGGTTGTGTTTAGCCTCTATGCAGCAGAGAGCATGAAAACAGCATCACCAAACATCTCTTTTTCGCTTTTAGTACTTGTCATGGTTTAAGCCCAGCCTGCCAATCAGAAATCACGCAGTCTCTCTCTCACTCCCCCCCTCCACCTTCCTTCCCCACAGGGATCGGGAGGAGAGTCAAAAGAATGTAACTCCCGCGGGTTGAAATAAGAACAGTCCAGTAACTAAGGTATAACACAAACCACTGCTGCTACCAGCAGTAATGATAATGATAAGGGAAATAACAAGGGAAGAGAATACAACTGCTCACCAC
The DNA here is from genome assembly GCA_009867235.2 of Psittacus erithacus. NCBI lineage: Eukaryota > Metazoa > Chordata > Aves > Psittaciformes > Psittacidae > Psittacus > Psittacus erithacus. The sequence goes on along the minus strand of WYDI02009263.1, from coordinate 61,030 downwards.
CTGCTGACCAATACCCAGCCCAATCAAGCAGTGATCTAGCCCTTCCAGGTGACTGCCCCCAGTTTATATACTGGGCATGACGTGCTGTGGTATGGAATACCTCTTTGGCTAGTTTGGGTCAGGTGTCCTGTCTCTGCTTCCTCCCAGCTTCCCCTCCTCCATGGCAGAGCATGAGACTCAGAAAGTCCTTGGTCAGACTAAACATTACTGGGCAGCAACTAAAAACATCGGTGTTATCAGCACTGTTCCCAGGCTGAAAGTCAAAAACGCAGCATTGCACCAGCTACTAAAAAGGCAAAAAATGACTGCTACTGCTGAACCCAGGACAGTACTGAAGACAGAGCATTGACCTGGCACTACTTGAACAAGACAGACAACACCAATTATGCTGCAGAACAGTATGTGAGTTCCCAGCAAAATAGGCAGGGCCTTAAACCATTTCTCAAGGATGATTTAAATACTTGCTTTCCCCAATGCCTTTAATTCCCCACACATTTTTCTATTTTCATTCCAGACTCAATGCTTCCTTTCAGGCTCAGATATGAAATTTTACTGGCTTCTTTAAACACAAATTGAAACAACCACAGAAGCTCTAAATAACCTACTTTGCTTTTATCCATGTACTCGGCAGTTCGGCATTAATGCAATGTTCAGTCTCAGAGTTGAAGAAAAATAAACCAGGGTTAATCTTCTGGCTTTACAGATGAATAAACAAGGGAAACTTGCACTGAATATGCTGGACTGGTTTGAGATCATATAACAAAGCTTTATCACACTTCAGAATGTCTCCATCACAATATTTCTGTGATGAAATAACCAGTCCCTTCAGCTATTTTTTCCAGTAATTTTCAGCTGCTGTATCCACACAGTTTAAAGAACGATGTGTGCATAAACTTGTGCAGACACAGAATACTCCTAAACCTTCTGCCTTCTAAAATAGTGCATTGCTGTCATGTCTTATTGAAAATGCTACTTCTCTTAATTATTCACAGTAGTGAATAATGCATAGCATTACTGAGTAACACTTTCATCCTATTGCCCAAGCAACTAAACGCGCAAACATATTTAACTCCACATTAATATTTCCATTGAACTCCATTTCATATACGCCAGTGGAGTGTCACTGTTAAGTATTATGGACTTGTCATGGTTTAACCCCAGCCAGCAACTGAGTCCCACTCAGTCACTCACTCACACACCCACCCAGTGGGATGGGACAGAGAATTGGTAGGGTAAAAGTGAGAAAACTCCTGGTTTGAGATAAAGGCAGTTTAATAGGGAAAGAAAAGCTGCTCATGCAAGCAAAGCAAAATAAGGAATTAATTCACCACTCCCCATCAGCCTTTTCCAGGATAGCAGGGCTCCATCACATGTAACAGTTGGGAAGGCAAATGCCATCTCCAAATGTCCTCCTCTCCCTTCTTCTTCCCCCCAGTCTTATATGCTGAGCATGATGCTCTATGGTATGGAATATTCATGTGGTCAGTTGGGGTCAGCTGTGTTGGCTGTGCTCCCTTCCAGCTGCTTGTGCACATCCTAGCTCACTGGCACAGCATGAGAAACTAAAAAGTCCTTGACTTAGAGTAAGCACTACTTGGCAACCAACAAAACATCAGTGTGTTATCAACATTTTTCTCAGAATAAAGCTGAAACACAGCACTGTACCAGCTACTAGGGAAGAAAACTAACTATCCCAGCCAAAACCAGGACAGCTATTATTATTTTCTGTGGTGTAGCCACCTGCTTCCTAAGAGAAAAAAAATCCCTTTAAGTCAATATGCAAGCCTGCAGCAGTGCGAGACTGGTGTCTGAGACAGCTCTAGCTTGGTCCCAGTACAGCTGGCAGAATACTGGATTCTTCATTATTTTTCCCCCCATTTTTAATAAGTCATCAGATCCCATTAGCTGTAACCCTTTTGGCACTAGCAGCCTGTCTAATGCCTCATTACTTTCATTGCTTTTTCAGGTAAGATTCTCTAGAAATATCTCCCAAAGATCTAGATTCTCAAACCAACACATGTTGCTCCTTTTGCTTGCCTTTTGTCCCTCTTTCCCAAGTAAGATGCTAGACATGTAATTTGTCTTTAAGATATTTAAGGAAAATTTAATAATTCATTGTACTGAATTGCATATTAAAATTCTTATGTCATGATGCTGAGAATGGAAGTTCTGATTTAAATCATCCTTTGCTAGTACTTTTATGCTGTGTCTTAATTTGTCTGAGCATTTCATTAGCAGAGCAATGACATCTTACTGCTTCTCAGGTGTCTGTTCTGTTTATTTTGAGGTAGTGTCATGATAATATCAGCAGGAACACATCTGGTGTTAGTGAAAGGAGCAGATCTTTCAAAAGGATTAGTTGTTAAGAAGTGCAGCATGCTTTCAGTGATACTACATAGATTTCCCTCCCTTCCAACATTCACACAAACCCATCTTTCATCACAGCAGGTGTTCATTTATTTAGAAGCAGGGAGTAATATCATGACAAGGAGTGAAGGTCTGGTTTGGAGCATGGAAAATTTGGTTTTAGCAAGACCACACCTTTTTAGACCCCTGCAGCAGAGGATGCCACTTTGCTGGGCACTGCAAGGGGACACGGGGAAGGATGATCTTGCCTTCAACATAAGGACTTATTTCAGCACTTACATGAAGAAGGTATTCTGTGGCATACATTGTCAGACAACGTTGTCAGACACATCAGTCTACCTCAGACCAATTCAAAAACATGAATTGAGCCACGCAACATTTGATTTACTAAATACTTATTCATGTGATATCCATGGAAGCCATTCAAGCATACCCTAAAAGGAATACAAGAAAAGCTATGTTTAAGTGCAGAATGCTTTGGTTTTAAATATAATTTTAAAAGTAATTTTGAGTGTAAACTTCCCTTCTTGACTCTATTTCAGTGATATATCTGAGTGTTAATAAAGAAATTTGATAGCTACCAGTTTAGATCTTTTAGTGCTGTGAAAATTTACTGCTTTGTTAACTGGTTTTGTATTGCCATGATTTGGGGCTATGAAGTTTTGGGTTTCCTCCAAACACCTTAATGGATTTTATTAAAGAGTTGAGGTATTTTGAGGACATCCCATCATGGCAACAACCAGCCTACTTACACTGGTACTTAAAAGATTGTCCTCACCTGTGTTACTAAACAGATCCAGCCAAAACCAAAAAACAACAGACTGCAGTCATTTTAAGTGCTAAAAGCCCACATCATCTAACTGAAATAAAAAGCTACTTTTTATTTCACTCTACAGACAAATACAGAACAACTTATAAAGCATTCTTTTATCGAGCATAGAGTAGTTTTGGAAATGATACAAAAAGCTATTTCTTCCACGTATCAATGCCAAAAGACATAGCGGCAGGCATCTTAAAAAAAAGTAGTAGTGTCGTTTTGGAGTAAAACATCCAAGGAGGGGCAAGATCACAACTGACACAGAAGACACTACTTTTCCTACTTGATATTTTCATATGTGGTTATATATGGAGCACATTGAGGTATTAAGGCTACAAGAAACAATTTGGGACTTCCTTTATGTTTTCGAAACCTGAAGATATACAAGAACTTTGCAAAAGCAAGTCAATCAACTATTTGTCATTTCTTCTATGTCCCAAAAGATTTGTGTCTCTGAGGGTCAGTTTTCAGGATTTACAGGCAAATTAATACATTCCTCAATGTACAGCTAATGAGAGGTACAGATGAGGGCAGCATTTCACATTGTGAATGCCAGTTCAGCTTGCCACAGGTCACACTGGACCTGCAGCAAACTTTTTCTCAATAGACTATGTTTAAATAAGCAGTCACACCTGACGGGCAGCCAGCATGGTCCCTCATCACAGGAGATGCACTGCTAGGACCCCTTCTTTAATCAGAAGTTAAAAAAAAAAAAAGACGAAGAGGACACAGCAAATTGATCCTGAGGCTGATGGATTTTCCTTTTAGTTCTTCCTGCTGCTTGCAGAGTGTTTGAATTGTCTGCGGCCCTCTGTCAATCCTATTGTCATCTCCTCTTCCTACTTTGTAGCCCAGTCCTCACACATAGCATGGCTGGTGCAAGGAGATCATAGAATCATTTAGGTTGGAAAAGACCTTTGAGATAATCGAGTCCAACCATTAACCCAGAACTGCCAGTCCACCACTAAACCATGACCCTCAGCACTACATCTACACATCTTTTTCAATACCTCCAGGGATGGTGACTCAGCCACATCTCCAGGAGTCTGTTCTAATGCCTGACAACCTTTTTAGTGAAGAATGAGGTTGTTGTGACCTAAGTGTAGGACCTTGCACTGAGCCCTGTTGTACCTCATACAATTGGCCTTAGCTTATCAATCCAGCCTGTTCAGATCCCTCTGTAAAGCCTTCCTACCCTCCAGCAGATCAAAACTCCTGCCCAGTTTGGCATCACCTGCAAACTGACTGGGGGTGCACTTGATCCTCTCATCCAGGTCATTGATAAAGATGTTAAACAGAACTAGTCCCAGTACTGACCCCTGGGCAGCACCACCTGTGACCAGCTGCCAGCTGGATGTAACTCCATTAACCACCACCTTTTGGGCTCTGCCCTCCAGCCAGCTTTTGCTCAGTGAAGAGCACACCATGAGCAGCCAGTTTGTCCTGGAGAATGCTATGGGAAACAGTGTCAAAGGCTTTACTAAAGTCTAGGTAGACAACATCCATGGCCTTTCCCTCCTCCACTAAGCAGGTCACCTTGTCACGTGGAGGAGATTAGGTTAGTCAAGCAGGGCTTGCCTCTAAAAAATCCCATGCTGACTTGGCCTGGTCACCAGATTGTCCTGCACATGCCGTGTGACAGCACTCAAGATGATCTGCTCCATAAGCTTCCCCAGCACCAAGGTCAGAATGACAGGCCTGTAGTTCCCCAGACCCTCCTTTAAGCCCTTCCTAGATGAGTGAGCAATGACCAGTACCTTAATTCATGGGGAGAAGGCAGTTGGTAACAATAGTCTGTGCATGGAAGATGGTATGTGTGGCCAAAATACCGCTGCATTTATTAATCAGGCTTCAGAAGCCATAGAGAAAGGGCTATCTGTTACCCTTAGCAATTACCGGAGGGAAAAAAAAGGAACCAAAGTTCACTTATGCTCTCTCATGTTTGACCAAGGACTCCTCCAAGCCTGCATGTTTATGAAGTCAAAATAGAGAACATCTGTATTTACCTGACTGCTGCAGCACCCTTAATATCTGGTGTTGCCATAAGCAAAAATGCATTTCCAGGATTGTTCTTAACATGTGCAAAACCAATTAATTTGACACAGTCCATCTCATGTCATTTCCCACACACTGCAGTTAATTTGACAGAGATTGCAATCTCGTTTGTATAATACATCCTGAGCAAACAAATATATAATGTCAATACAGCTACATTCGGCAATTTATTGCATGAGGCACAGTAGCACTCAAGCAGGCACTGGCATACCAAGATACAGCTTATTTGTCACACAGAAGGTGAGGGATGGGCTTGTCTAAATAATGCTGAAAGCCCAAGGAGACAGTACAGGTGTAGTCTGTCTCGTAACTCTGTGCAAGAACAATGGAGCACTAGGGAGTGAGACACTCTTAGCATCACTCATTTTTACTGAATGAGTGAGAAAATTAACTGAAGAACAGATATATGTTCTGTCTGAGGGGGGAAAGTGTGGAACAGAAGAGAACCCTGCAGAAATGAAATTTGCTTGCTTTGTTTTACAGACGTAAAGAAAGGTGTGTTTTTATTCAGACACCAAATAAAAATAGCAAAAATAAAGAAAATTTAACCCAGCCACTCCTAAGCTCAACACTGCAAGCCTCTAGTCCAAAAAGGAAGTACTCTGTGATTTACTGTTTTTAATGGCTGTCTCTTTCCCAGGCTGGGTGTCCCCTGCAGCTGTCTCACTTGCTAACAGCAGGCAACACAGCAGAAGCAGCGCAAAGCTTTGCTTCCCCACTGGGCCTATTTTATTTCAGAAACATTTCTTCAGGTCCAGGCAGACTTTTCTGCAGCATAGATTTTGAAGCCCATGTTTACACTCCGTCAGCTCCTCTCCAGGTGTGAACATTTCTCCCCAAACCTGCCTCCTCCACCTCTTCCCAGGGCTCTTCATGCCCAGCCTGTACACCTAATGTACTAAGATTGGAAAGGACAGAGTGCTGCAGGATGTTAAGGATGATAAATCAGTGGGAGACCAGCACATTTAGTCCATTTGCTGCATGAAGCTCAATTCATCATTGTTTTACTTCTCTAGTATTTAAGTTGGACACTAATGGGAAAATATGTACCAAGTTGCTCTATACCCATCCCTGGAGGCTGCTGTGTACTTCACTGCTTAACACCACAGATGGAAATCAGACATAGCCTCAGTTCAGGCACCTCCTCATTCTGGAGTGGATGGATTTGTAACCTTTTCACTGTGTCCATGTAATGTTGTATGTACAGTGAAATACAATCTCACTACTACTTTACTCACACATCTGTTACACACAGTGTAACATACCATCAATGCAGGGTTTTATCATTTCTTTAACATCATTTGATGAAGAATACAGACTAAACTGATTGTAGTAATTTGTAACTGAAAGCACACAGACAAAACAGAGGAAATTTAAGTGAATAAAGCCCTTAAATGTATAGGGCATCATTTCTATAGACCTTTACTACCGCAGGTAAACCAGAAAACCTGCAGCTGCTTATAGGCTTCTATGTGCAACCAAAAAAACCTGCTTCTGAAATACTGAGATTTTATTCAGTGTCAAGCACAAAATGGAGCATCACAGGCTTGATAAAATGAAGTGGTAAATTGGTAGTGAAAAAATAGCACAAATGGAAAAGGAAGAAAACTATTAAACCAAAAACGAAGAAAGGTAGGGTCCTCTCTGGCTCCCAGGGCAGGGAAAGACATCCTAGGTGTAACTCAGAGACAGGCTTGCTGTCTTCCTTTAGTATGAATTATCTCAAACAGCCAGGGGGAAGCCACCAGCTGCCCATTCCGAAAAGGGATGCTCTCTTTGTCACTGACAGCATGCAAACAGAAATCCCTCTAGTGGCACACACTGCAAATCTCCCCTACCTCTTACCCCCAGAAAACAGCAGATGTGGCAGAAACACCAAGCTCTGTGGGAAGCAACTATCCATAAACTCCTATTGAATTGTCATATAATTCCCTGTATTTGATTTGGAGCTTTTTCCTCCAATTGCAGCCAACTTATTTTTTATTCCATTATCACACAGTATTTTTTTAATATTAAAATAATCTACAGAAGGTTGGGAAAAACTTCAGGTTGAATGAGTCCTATAGAGAAAGCACAAAAATATCCCAACAAGCACACAAGTACTTAATATGGACTCAGCTTTAAATACGCGAGCAGTGGCTCTTTAATCAGCAGTTAAGTACATAAGCAGTTTGGTAGAATCAGAAGAACTGGCTTCATGGGCTTGAATTGAAGCACAAGCTTTAGGTGCTGCAATTGGTTATGGCTATCAAACACAGCACTTTGAAGAACTGAATTATAAGCATTTTGTAGAGCAAAGCCTACTAGGCTTTATTCAAAGGCCACTTAATCAAGCAGATTCTAGATCAAACTTGGATTACTGAAGTTATGTCACCTATTTAAATATCTTATTGTTAAAATACTACTTAACCACATGAATACTGTCCCAAGAACAATACAAAAAATTAGGCAACATTTAGCAAACATTTAATTTTAAAGCTGAAGGACATTGCAAAGTACGGATTACATATTTTCCATGCAGCACATCATCTCTTACTGGTTTGGTTTAAATTGGTTTTGAATTAGTTTCTTCTCTATTATACAGACTATGTTCTGCCTACAATATCTGAGCAAGTCCTCCCTTTCATATTAGAAGTGGAAATGTCTTCCAACAGAATTCCAACTCTGCAACTGTCAACCTAATCTGTACCAAAAATGTACTTCTAAATATAATTGCCATTTTAAAATAAGTAAATAGTAAAAGAAAAAAATCAAAGAACTCCATTCACACCAAAGCTCATCTTTAGTGCATTTAAACAATTCTATTACTTATAATTGCCTCAAACACATTGGAAGACAGAAATTAAGTAAAAATAAATATAATAGCAGAGATTAATGCTAAAGTACATTTGATCAAGAATTTCAAATAAATTTACATACAATCTAAGAATCACTTAATAACAGCATGGGCAATTTTTTGCAAGTATGTCTTTCTTTACTTGTCTTTGCAGGGTCGGTATCAGATGAGAAAGGAGCTTTTGTATGTTCACCATCTCAGCTTTCTCCTCTCACAAGCCATAAAAGCTCATGCCTGATAACTTGTTAGGTGCACAGATATCTTGAACAATAAGAAAGAAAATCCAAGTTTTTCACAAGTGACCTATGTGACTCCTACTCTTATCAGCTTGGCCAGTTTCATACTCACCATTGCAATAGCACATATTTTATCTTCATACTCCAGAAGTTAGTGCCTAAGTTTGAATAACTTCATAATATTTGCTTTTTCCCTGAAATGCTAGATTTTTAACACATTTCTTGCTGTTTATACTTGGGCAAGAATCACCAAATGGACATACAAGTTTGACCGCTTCCATTTTGGAAATAAAAAGGCAAAAGCTTTTGTAAAAACCACTGCAATTTAACTTACAGAGCTGATATGCATTGTTAGCAGTACAGATTATTTAGTACATGCTTTTATATAATGCTATATACAGGTACATAACAGTACAGATCCATGCTGAATCCTGATAAGCTAATATATTTTAGTACATTTCATATCAGCATATGTTTGGTACATACCACAGTTTGTGTGTTTTCCAGGTCTTGAAGTTCATTAAAAAGACATTTAATAAAAAGAAAAACCATTTCTTTCTAATAATAAAAAATTAAAAGGGACAGTAATTAAAGTTGTGCTTTGCTGCAGATTTCCAATTTGCACGCTATTAATTTTGAGCATGCTGAGAATAATTATTACTGAAGGAGAAAGCCTAAGTTCATAGCTGCTCAAAACCAACCTCACTCTCATTTAATTTATATTGATGTTGACTTGTGACATCAGTGAAGTTCCTGTTCAACCAAAATCAGAGAGGCTATAGGTGGGGAATAAATCTGTACCTTTTTATGCAGTAAAAGCATCAGGCATTTAAATTAAGGTCCTAAAGGAGGCAATATTTTACCAGACCTGCGCCAAACTGATGAATGCACTTAAATTCACAAGGCAGGGAAGAGAGGAGAGAGTTTTAATGTCAGTATTCTCTCTAAGAAACAAGAACTGTTCTAATGAACACTATCCTAAAGCTGCTGAAATCCTGAACAAATGCTGGGACAGCCCATTCAACTAATGACACACAAACTGGGAAAGAAAAATTAATAAAAGGTGCCAGACTGTGGGGGCTGCTGCTTCTCAAACACAACCCCTTTGCTCACTAAGCTCAGTTTATCAGGCCATACCTGCTCTCTGCCACACCACATAAAATGCTGGCTTGTACCATATCAAGTATTTAAGGGTATCAGCATCAAGAGTAACCCTGCCTTGATTAATTCACTAATGCAATTAAACACAGTGGTTTTAAGTAATTTTAAGACAAATTAAGAACTGGGGTTTGAATACAATGTTAAGATGCAAATAATCATGCATTTAAAAGAAAATGTTTTCAGGCAATGTATTTTCTCATTCACCCTCACTCTTCTACAAATATCTCCACTTAAAAAAAGGATTAGCCATTTTTCTCAAATATCATTGGCCTACTTTAGAAGTAGCAGTAGTAGTACATTGCTACTTTAGAAGTAGCAATCTAGAAAATAGGCAAGCCTTTGAGTGTAATGAAAGGTAAAATTAATTACTCCATAAAATACAATAGCACATTCCTTTATTTGGCACCTTTGCTATATATTAGCATACATAGTCTCATAACTGCTAGGCAGAAATAACCTCACTTTAAGAGGCAAGATGTGTGACAACTATAATGTTTTCATTTATAAAGCTATTAATAAGGCAAGATTACCAAGTATTGCTATAGCATTGGTAATACAATCCCACCCAAAACTGCAGGTCTGACTTCTTTATGTTAGACTAAGAAGTCAACCTGAGCAGACATGAGGAGGTAGGTACTTCAAATACAAATTTTGTAGTTTTGGATGGCACATTTGATTGGATTACAAGTACACAAACAAAAACCCAAACAAACACACAAAAAATCAAAACAACCAAACAATAAAACCCCACACAGGTCCCTCCTAGAGTGAGGTCAGTAAGAGTATGCACTTCTCTTTGAAAAGGCAGCTAATGACAAATCAAAACAGGTACAAGTTATTTGAACTTACTTTTTGCAAAACTGCATTTTCCACACATGAAAGCTATCCAGTTTTTCACATTCATGAAAAAATGAATTTTTCAAACCCATATAACAGTATACAGCATAACAGTAGGCTTGATCCAACAAGACACCAGACATCTTCCAAAAAAGGTATATATACATCCTCTTATATTACCATAATTTCTATAGATCAGACAGAAAAGTTTATCATCTGAGAAGGCACATTACATACAAAGGGTAAGCTGGCATCTCCCATGCACCATGGCACAGGCAGAAGAAATTTGGGAACGTTTAGCTTTTCTCAGGCCTGGGAAATTTCAGTGTCTGATGCATGCTGCTGATGTCTGTTTTAGCAGAGCCACTCTAGCCACCTCTGAGAGCACGGTCACAAGAGACTGCAACGGCAGCATTTTTCATAATCCTTAGATAGATGGATTTGTAAGCTACATAAGACAGTGTGATCAAGTGGTTCTATTGGAAACATAAATCTAGTTCCAGTCCTGTTCCTAATATATTTGTGTAAATGAAGAACCCAGAAAGTAAATCTGGGATAGAATTCTTAATATTTTTGATTTTATTAGCTGATGTGGGATGTTTTAAACTTGCTCTCAGGTTTTATGACAAACATTTTTACAAAGGAAAGGCCATATCTCTAAGGCCTTTTTTGGTAAAATGAGAAATAGTATTAAAGAGTTTTTAAAAGGCCTTAAAGTTTTCCATGTAAATCATCCATATGTCCGTAGTGCTGCATTTATTAGTTTTAGTATGTGCTGATCAAGGGACAGAAAAAAACCCATTGCACAGGTTTATTTTATTGGCAAGGATTTAGTTCAAATAATGTCTTAACCCATTTCCCATTATTTTCTTTTGTCAGAAAACATCTATGGAACACACCTGTGGAGTCCAATTAAAAAAAAGCAGAAATAAAAACCCAAACCTCAGTTTGTGTTTTATTAGCTCATAAACTATTCTACAAGAGATATTTCATTACCTGAAGAAATGTAGAAATGTTTCTGAGGAAATACTTTTGATGAATCTCTACTTGCATATTTTACAAATGGGGAGAAAGAATAAAAAAATTGCCGGGTTCTTTCCTAAGAAATATTCCATTGACCCCAGCTGGATTCATTTGAAATACAGTTGGCTAATGGCTGACTTGTCTCCAACTGTTGAGTTTTTCACTGCAAGAAATATAATAGCACTAATTTTATAGCGGGTTTGTATATTTTTGGGGCAGGTTTCTAGGATGGTATGTCAATTTTTCATTTTTTAAATGATTTTATTACATGGGACCGCTCTTAATAATACAATTAATGCTGCCTCTTCTTGATACAGAATACACAATCCGTTTACAGAACATTACTGAAACACATAAGGATTCCAAGCTCTTTCTCAGATGTTAAATGGTGTTAATTGGCACAAGACCTACAGCAGCCAGATTTGTGAAAGATTCAGGGCAAAAAATTCAGCTTTTCACCATCTACCTTTGGATCCAAGGAATAGCAATTCCCACTGAAACACATTAAGATGAGCCAAAAGATTTTAGCAACTAAAATATTCCTTAAACACAATGCTTAAAAAAAAAAAAAAAGCCTCTGAATGCTCCGAATAGTAACTAATCTCAAATTCTATTCTAGCAAGTCCTAAAGCACACAGCTATCATCCAAGTGTGGGCAACTTGCTTGCATTGAATAGTAAAGATTTCTCAGTGTTACCTGGGAGCCCCCTGCTGGGACTACCTTTAGGAAAGAAGCAAAAACAAGAGATTTGCTTTGAAGGTATGTCACAGATGTTTCAGTAATTACTCTACATATGGTATATTACCATCCTGAAAGTGACTGAATGCTTAATTTCTCATAAGAAAATCACTATACAGGAGAAAAATAATTTTTCTCTGCATAACAAATGCTTGGCATTAGTTAAATTCTAAAAATATTTTAAAATATTCCTAATTCTGAGAAATGCATGAAGATTCAAGCAGACAGCCTGTGTGCTAGATATAAAGGTGCTAAACCAGCAGATAATCTGTGTGGCTATCATTAAAGATGCTGTAAACAAAATTAGATTTATACAGTTTGATTAACAAAAGCAACCCCAACAGGCAACAACAGCCAAGACAGAACAAAACCAAACCAAAACTTACTAAAACCCTTTCAGGAATGCAGGAAAAGAAAAAAGCCAAAATTAATCTCTTTTATGGAAGAATAACATTTTTATTGCACCATCTAATTTAACTGCAAAAAAGAAGATAAGTTTTCAGGAAAGTTTTTAGGCACAAAAGCTCCCGTTCAGGTTAAACCAAAGCAAGAAATTTCAGGTAAGGTACATTTTAGAACAATTGTTCTGAACTCACAGATCCATCAGGATGTTCTTTCCTGACAAAACCCATATAAAATATACAACTCATACTGTGGTTGCTACCTCCTCTGTTCCACGAAGTACAGACTTGAACCAAGTTCAGTGCTCTGTGCAATTAAACTACCTGAGGTTATAAGCAGCAGCTTTTTTCACAAGTATTTTGTACCTGTATCATTTCGCTATTCCCATTATGAGTGGTACAGCCATAAAGCTTAGTTTCCAGATACATCTTTGAGGATGTTTTATAGGTCTCCCATAAGCTCAAGATTGAGATGTCAGTGGTGGAGTGCCTGCTTCACTGGAAATGTTTTCTCAATAGCAATGGGAGTTTCTGTCTTTTATGAGCACTGAGCTGATGGCTGTTTGATATATATATGAGCTTTCATTCACTAGTGATCTTTTATTCCATTTCTAATTCCTTTTTTCTGTTATTTCTTAATGGCAAAATGTCAGGTTTATTTTTAAGAATCCAGTGAAAATATCAAAGCATTTTCTTGAAAAAAATTCAAAGGTCTACATGGCCACAAGATTATAAGTAAAGCTCCCTGAATACTGCACAGCACTGTCCATAAATTTTCACCCACATAGGGAATAAGTCAATTTTCTGCTGTACTTAGTCACCTGCATGAAATTTTATCAGTATAAGCAAGGTATTATTTGCCAAATTGAAGAGCTATTAGCATACTCAAAGAGACAGCCTTGGCCATAGCAAAAAGAGTTGAAAGATCAAAGGAAAAAAACTTGTGGTTCTTCCCACTATGCCAGGCGTGCACTGATTTTGTGTAAATGTAACAAAAAGTAAAATCTATGTGTAAATAATCCTCCTTCCAAAGCAGCCTTAAATTAGACCCAGGAAAATGTATTAAACTAGTAGAAGCTGCAATATATAAAGCTTAAAATACAACATTTCCAAACCCATTTTTGGATCCCTCTCCTAGAAAGGTTGTCAGCTCCTTCCTTCAATACAAAAATAAAGTGTCCGTTCAAGGAAAAGAAATCATTCTATGAAATCACTGGGTAACTGGTATGGAATTTGAATACAGTGTGGTAGCTCCTATAGTGAACAATTTACAGCCCATAGGAGAAGCAAAAAAAGGGCAAGCAGCATTAAGCCTGTCCACCCACAGAGCTTGCACTCAAATGACTTTGAAACAAAAATAAAGGAATAAACCTATAGTATAATTTCTTTCCCCCCTATAAATTACATATTTATTTTGCAACTGGATCTGCTAGGGGTAAGAGAGGAACCACTGATCTTTGAAGTAAGTCATCTTGATCTTTGAAAATCTATAGCTCATGATAATCTACTAAGCAGTCATCAAAGATTATTAGAGCATCTTTTTTTTAGGCTTGCCTGAACATTAAGCCTTAGCAATAACACATAATTTAGCTACTAAACAGAAGAATATAAACAAAAAATCTATAGAGGATGGAAAGTGGAAGAATGAGAGTTTCAAAACATTACAGGTTGGCATGACGTCTTTCATGCTTTCAACATTTTCATTAGCATCTTGATGAAAAAATGCCCCTGTAATTTATTATGGCTTTCATCATTAAAATATTTCAGGGAAAAGCTTCTGACCTATGAAATCCAGAAGAAAATACAATAAAGGACTCAAGCAGCAGCATCTTACTCTATTTCTCTTTTGTCTCACAATAAAAAAACCACCCAAATGAAAACCAAGTAAAATTATGCAACCACTTCTTGGGACTCCAAGAAGCCATGCAACACAGCAAGGTTGTGACAAAACAGCCCAAAGTGAGAATTAAACATCCTCAACAACCTGATTTTATCAGAAAATTTTCCTTAATGAGTCAGACAACTTGAGCAGAGAATAAATCAATTTGTATAAGCTTCAATCTCAACTCAGTATTTTAACATTATGGTAAAAAATATCTCTTATCATTTAAGGAGATTTTTGCTTATTTTGTCCTCATGAGCACTGCATAAAGGCAGGCACAGAAGCATTAGAGTTATGCCATGCTCTTAAAGCTAAAGATGGAAGAAACAAGCACAATAACAGATACTGACTGTGAGGGATTATATGTCAACTATTTGCAGAAATAAATGCAGATGTGTTTCTTGGAGAGAACAAAATCCTGCATACTCCGAGCTTGCAGAACATTAAAGCTTATCAGGGTAGGAGGAGAAAGGTGACACGAAGGCCTGATATAGGACAACAGCAGAGCCTCTGCAAGGAAACTCTCAAATGTGCATAAATATTACCTGTCCTGATGTCTAATGAGCTGAGGATGCCAAGTCTTGCTCTCATTCTGCTCATGGCTTTGGTTCATAAAATACACTTATTTTGTTTCTTTCATCAAGGCTTTTATGATCTCTGCTGGAAGAGCCAATAGCTAATACATCCCCACATTCCTCACATTTCACAAGTGCGTGTGAAATGCATCTTGCCAAAAGTATTTGCACCACCATTCAGAGCACAGCTAATATTCATGATTTTAGTGAAAAATCACCTGTTGTCTAGCCAGCCTTTCTATACAGGTATCCTAAACACAGTTCTACAGTCAAAATGAGTATGTAAGGTATCATGAGATTCCATTCATACCTCCTCTTGAATTTCAGATACAAATTAGCACAGTCTTCATTACAACCTGACAGCCCTATAAAATGCTAACTATCAAACAGTATGTCTATACTGCATGTTAAGGCATGGAATGGGCAACCTGAACTTCAAGTACTTACTTGGGGCTTTTACTGTCCTACATAAACAGGTCCATCTCACTAAGTCTCTTGTATTGCATCCATTTGAAAATGTGTTGTGCCAAGGAGAAATCAGAATTGCTCGTGGATTTGAGTACCTAACTTGGGTGACCAGTCAATCTTGTTATGAAACTTTAAAAGTAATGTACATGCTTTGGAATACAAAATAAAATTTAAATAATTAGAGAAAAAATCAAATAGACAAAATATGGTGTTCCAATATATGGGGAAAGCATTTATAGAAGTATATTATCTATAGGACATACACGTTTCTTTAAATTGTGAAATACATATTTAGTTCATGAAATAACACTATAACCAAGCCATGTGCTCTGTTTATGAGGGCTGTTTAGGTTACAGAGGAGCAGTGACAGATGTTCATTCAGATGCTATGCAACTACATATCAGTCTGCTGGATCACTGGTGCACACAGCATTCAGTGAATATAAGAGAGCACTAAGTAACATTGTTTACAATTAAAAAGACATTTCATTTTTAATATAAATGAAGTCTAAAACCAAATAAAACAGGACAAAGCATCAATGAAGCAAGTTGTTCTCTCTCCTATTAAAATACAAATAGCTAAACAAGCAAATATATATATACTGCTCTAGAACTGCTTACACTTTTTATGCCTTTTTCTTTCCCATAAAACATTTTTGGCATACACAGCTGTAAAACAACTACCACTACTGAAAGACAAAAACAGTGAAAATATTCCCTCCCTACCACCACCACATTCGAATACAAAATATCCATACCACACCAGTTCAAAATTATCAATATTGGGTTTAGTTGTCAGATCTTTTAGGGCAAAAATATCTCTTTGGCACAAACCCAATTTTCTTTTCAAAGAAATCTGCATATGACTTATCAGTGCTGGCAGTCAGGAGAAACTAAATGCTCTAAGTATAATTAAGCTTCTCACTCTCTGGGGCTTGTCAACGTGCTCTATCTTATGCAAGCCCAGCTGAACTGGGTGAAAAGGACAAGCTCAAATTAAATTCACACAGATAAGCCCACATATGTACACTTACATTCTCTCCTAAACTAAACTGTGCTGATTTAAGATCTCTCCCAGTCTACTCCTATCATAATTTCTCTGCTATAGATTACAGCTCTCTCATAGATGCTAACTAAGGATAAATTTGGTAAA
Source organism: Psittacus erithacus (assembly GCA_009867235.2). Classification (NCBI taxonomy): domain Eukaryota; kingdom Metazoa; phylum Chordata; class Aves; order Psittaciformes; family Psittacidae; genus Psittacus; species Psittacus erithacus. The sequence continues at coordinate 44,480 of WYDI02009263.1, read as the reverse complement.
CACTTCCTAACCTATTTTGGTCACTATGAGCTAGTTGCCACCTTATGCAATTTAACCAGCTAACGAAAATAGGTTCACAAAGACTATTCAAGGTGTTTCCACATCAGTAGCTCTGTTAGTAGATAATAATGGATTTTAATTTTCAGGGAACAGGGATAAATTAGAAGATGGTAACCTCTTCATCTAGTGCTAATGCAGCTGGGAAAGGACATGCATCTACTCAACAAGGACAGAGAAGTTTTTTTCACCCAGCAAAAGAAGTACTGAAGGGAGATGTACTTGTCCAGAAAGGTGAAAAACAGGGAAAAGTGCTGCTTAAGCCACAGGACAATACTATCTCAAAGGCAAAGGGGTATACACCAACCATAAATCAATTCAGACTGCAAATCAGGGGGCTAACTATCAGAAAAATGTGGTTCCCCAGAAACTTGCTATTGAATATTTTGCCCTACTACTCTCAAGTATTTTAAGAAACATGTTGATCAGGTTATGAAAGAAACATTATGAGGCAGTAGTTGCAGTAGTACAAACAACGACCCAAAGATCCTTTCTTTCCCACTGTGTCCCAAATCTTGTTTTGCAATTAAAATGAATGACAGGGTGTAACTTTAATTCCTATGCTTAACTGACTCAGCAGTGCAATTCACAAAGAAAAATAAGGCAGAAGTACTACAGAAAAGCTGTATTGGAATAAACTGGGGACAGCAGAATGTTTCTGTTATTTCAATGTTGTAATTAATTTATGCTTATCCAAAAAGTTATGTGAATTAATAAGATGTTGTAAGTAGAAATCTCTTTGAAGTAATGCACGCCTTACACTGATTCACTGTCCAGAATCAGTCTTGGGCCTCATGCTATGAAAACATTAATTTCTTCTCTGATTTATCTTGTTTTCCAATTAAGATCCAGTAACAGGGCATGATCATCAACCAGTTTCCTAAACAAAAATCACATCAGCATTCCTCCCAAGTCATGGGTGTGCAAAAAGGCAATCTAATTTCTTCATTCACGCTTTACTCTGCCAGCAGGGTCAATATTTTGGCAAACATCCTCTCATTAAGGTCCTAGTGCAAGAGTTTCATTTTACTTTCAGTTCTCCACTAAAATTAGTCACTGCACATGGTAGATTAACCAAGCTCAGCTTCAGATGCACTCACATTTCCTCACAACATATGTTTCAAGACATAATTATGCTGCCAGCTTCACTGACTGGAATTATTAGATAGTTGAATGTGAAAGCTATCCAGAACAAATGAGATGTGCTTACTCTCTAGTCAGAATGGGAGAACATGGGAAAACATTAAATACAAGAGACCTAAGAAAAAACGTCAGAAATCAATCATGGTTTATAATAGGAATTGCTTGGATGGTCTGTAAAGGTGTGATAATTTAAGATTTTCTCTGTAAGTGGTAAAATCATGTTTTAGTGAGTATTAGACCTTAGGGTCAGTTACAAACATGAAGTATTACAACGCCATATTGTAAGAAGCCATTTCCTGCTGCTGTTGCAACCTTTCCTAGCTGATACATGTCGTGAATAGATTTTGTAGCTGAGCCCATTATAAAGAAATGTGACCATAAAACTAACCACAGATTCAAGTGGAAGCCTCTTTTCCTTTGCATCACAGTTCCTCCTGCCTCTTACTTATCCTTCTTTACTCCACAGGACTCTCTATAGGAAATGCTGCTTTCCCTCTCTGCTGCACACTCCTAGGAGCAGGGACTACAGTTTCAAACCACAAAGAACCATGAAGTCCTAAAAATCTCAAGTCAAATTTTTCTGTAATTAATTAGGTATTATATTCCTCTTCCTTGTTGCTAAAACAGGGGTCATCTATCATCAGCTAAGGGCCTGACATGTCATATCCCAAACAGACACTTGGACTGGTCAGGCATCCATTTCCACAAAAACCACAGAAGTTCAGCACTTATCTACTTTCTCTGCTATATTTTCCCAAGCCAGCTCCCCTCTCAGTTCTTGGTTGCAGAAGACGATAGACATGGGGCCAGGCACGACCAACAGAAAAAGGCAAATACCTCCTCAAATGCTCTCAGTTACTCTCTCAGAGCCCTGCTCTTTCTGCTGGCCCACACCTGGTCAATAATAGTAGCAGCATAACAGAGCCAGAGGACATGCCACGTTCAAAATTATTCTGTTTCTCACACATGTTTTGCAAAATCAAGACAAGATTAAGCTTCTCAACTATGAAGGAGTTCCCATGTCACCCATGAAAGCTTGTAACACCTCATTTCTCTTTATCTAAAACAGCTAGATCTCTATGTCTCTCAGCTAAGTTTCTTTAATACTGAAGCCACTGGTTTACCCCACTTTTCCAGTGCATAGGTAAAGCTACAACCACTGGAAAAGGAGCAGACTCCCCCATCTTGGAAAATCCAACAAGCCAGGCATCAGAAGAAGGCAAGAAATATGAAAGCAAGAAATTGTTTTGATCCTTGCTTCCCTCCTGTGACTGCAGGCTTCTGTTTGAGATGCACTGATGTGAGTAAGGTTGACATGAGGTAGCTGCATGAGAAATCCCAGTTCCTGAAGAGTCACACAGCACCTACAGGGAAATGACAGCACTCTCTTCCAGCCTCACCCCTGCTTCCAAAATCCAGAAAAATCTTCCTTGGTTACAAGGAAGATAGATAGCAATGGGTCAATATGTCTGATCCCAGAAACAATCTTTTCATCACCAGTTATTTTGACCAAACACATCCCAAAGCCTTCCAATTACAAACCAGGCTGGGCGTGGATGATACTGCCTAGATTCATTTTCTGCCAAAGAAGGGGAGACATCTGAACATGTACATGTCTTTTTTTCATGCACACACAACACATAGCTTGGTGTCTGGTTTGGTGTTATTTTGGAATAAGCAATAACAAAACAAACCCAAAAGATGAAGATACCAAATGACACTAATATCACTGCTACCATCTAGCAAACCTCTGTTCCATCCTGAGTAGGATATTTCAGTCTGTAGATACTACTTCCATCTAGGAATTTCAGTAGTAACATCAGTCTTCCTGTATTTAGTCACTTTTCGTAGGTTTGTATAGAGATACTTAAAAAGTTACAAATTTAGCGCCATTTTTTAAATTTTAAAACCCAGTTATCCGACTTTACTTCCCTCTTGGACATTCCTTTATGCTAAGCACATCCCATCTAGCTCACTCGCTTTTTCTTTTGGCTTGCAACATACTTGCACTGTCAAGCTAAATTACTTTTTGCAGTAAATTTCAGCTCCAGCTCTCAGGCACTTTTTATTGAAGCATCTTGCTTGCCCTGATATAGTTATAGTTCTCTTTGGATTTATATTATAAAATTTATTTTCATGGGTTCATAGCTGTGCAGTAAAAAATTCTCATTGCACTGAAATTTGGCTTACAAGCACTAAAGAGAGCTGTTTGCTAATATTTAAGAAGTTACATTAGAACATTTTAGCAATTTTTTTTTCTATTTCTAGCTCTTTACAAGTGGATGTTACTGTGTTAGGTTGTGCTTTGCAGTGTTAGGCACTTTGCATGTCTAGATTTAAAAATTGGCTTCATTGTGAACCCCCTCATGTTCAGGGATAAATATAGAATCATAGAATCACAAAATAGTTCGGGTTGGAAGGGACCTTCAAAGGTCATCTAGTCCAACTCCCAATATCCCAATACTCATTAAGCTAGTGCTTTTAATACACTCAGCTTTCTTTTACTGACTCAACAACTTACCTTCATATCACCAGCTGCTAGCCCAACTCAAATTTTAAAATACACTGAGCATGATAGTGTAGTGATAGATTTCAATGGGGATCAATGAATAAACTTGGAATTAATATAATGCAGACAGTGAAGGAGTGTAATGAACCCTTCCCATCAGGTTCTCACCTTGACACTTGACATGCCATAGCCTGGCCCACCCACACCAACCAAAGATTTCTGAACCTGGGATCCTTAAAGGAAGACCACAACAGGTGACCTTTTCCAGCAAACAGACCTTTCTCATTATAAACCAAAATAAATAAAAGTAACAAATACAATAAATACAGCCTGTAAGAGGGTAAAAAGGAATGAACAGCAGATGAATAGCAGGTTTCAAACTCAAAGTCAGTTCAGTCCAGCAAAAGAATATTTACGCTTAAATAGATGGTAGCACAAAGCTGAATCTCATACTGTAGTCTTTAACAGTTCACTCAGCCTGAAAGTCTGGAATTGCCAGAGAAGAAGATACAGCCCTGCAGCTCTTGTGCTTTGTAGCATGCATTAGTTATTTACACCTGCTCCAACTCAGCACAAAATGCCAGTGACTCAGTCTGACACCATCATAAGCTGGCTTACAAAGGCATAAATGAATCTACAATGCACAAGTCCAAGAGCTCTCCTTTTTAATTTCACACATCTCGCCATTGTGTATATCTAAAAAAGAACTAAGTTTTGAATTCTTTTTCAGATATTTTGTACCTATGACCACATCTCATCTGTCTACATGATCCAGTGACTCAGGCTTTTAAAAAAATTCATTACCATACACACTAAAGATTTTACAATGCACTGCACCCACTTCTACTTGCCTTGCAAAACTTCAGGTCACGTGTAACTCAGCAGGAACACTCATATAACTAGAGCTCAAAAGACCTAACAGTGCCACCATTTGTGCACAGGTGCAACAGACTAGATCAAATATTCGGAACAGAAAACATTTCCTGGGCATACAGGAGTGAAATACCATGGATACATGTTCCTTTTTTGCAGTCGGTCTTACTTTATACTACTGTAATTCGTGTAGAAGTGTGGACTATTTGCACCCCTTTTCTAGAGTGTATTAGATCATGTGAAGGAAGTTAGACCTTGCTTCCCTGAGAAGCACTACCCCAAACTCATTTATTGCACATGCAGGCTACCCATATAAATGTGCTGGGTGAGTTGGAAAGAAAGGATTCAGGGAATGACAAGTAGCCTGAGATGGACTATAAAGTGGTGAGGGGTAGGCCTCCACTTAAGTTGTTAACTGGGTCAGGTCAGAACATTAAAAATTCTGACAAAAGGCCAGACCTATGGCCCATTAGCCTATTATCTTGTCCTCAACAATGAATAAGGGCAGGTATCTTGGCAAGAGCTTAAGATTATTTCTGATTTCTTGCTTTACCTTCCCCTCATCACCAAACTACCAGGTATTCTTAGGGAACTGATGATTTTTATTAAGTGAAAAAGACACCGTTCACTGCATAGCTTTGTAGGCACAAAAGCAATGTAAGAAACTAGTGCCTGGGTTATGTTAAAGAATATTAATTGAAGCAAACTGAAATTGCAGGACTAGGCACATGCTTACTGTAAGCCAACATCCTCTGCATCAGACCTGGTAACTGTCTGGACATATAAAAACACACTTGCAAATCATTCTTTCTCTCAAATGGATGTCACACTGTGCATTAAATCAATGCTTGCCCTTGCCTAAGACATATTGAGCATATCCCACAGGATTAGGCTGTACTACCATGATTGACAGGAAAGATTATTTAATAATAGCATTTTCACTCTTCCAGGACTTCTGTCTGAAACAAAGCTCAAGCAGCTTACCAGCAATGGGTTGACCTTGGCAATTCACTGGTGCATAACACTGACAATGGAATAACATGACAAAATTCATTGTGTGTGAGCACTGCCTTCATCAGTTCTTCATCATCAGTACTCTCTTCAGAGGTGGTGCCATCTTTGGGGCCCAGCAGTGAGCATAACTGATGAAATGATCCATGTTAAACTAACCTGACACATTTTTCCTGGCCTCATCTTTGTGTGACTTAACGGGTCACTTTACCCAATATAAGAGAGGTTGTTGGGCCCTTCTTGAGCAAGACCTTGTTCTCAGCTGCTTACAGCTTTATCTCTTTGAATGTTCTATTTCTCTGTACTCATATTCCTCAACACACTTTTTATTTTTTCATGTTTATGCAACTCTACAGTTTCTCTGAGCAACATTAAAGGGAAATGTGTGTTGTAGTTGCTAACCTAAATCCACACAAAAGCTTTCCTTATAAACTTGAGTGTTATCTCAAAATATGTAGTCCACAGCAGTGACCTAGGAGTTGACAGGTTGCCACCCTAGAGTCAAAGATATATAAAAAAAAAAAACAAATTAAGAAGTAGCCAAAATATAACTAAATTTTACAAATAGCCAAATTATCATAATTTCCAATCAAAAAAAAAAAAATGTTTTCCACATGCTGATGTACTCATATCTAAACCTAAGTATCTACAGTTTTTACTGTATCTAGCTCAGGACCCAATATCCCATTTTTCTCTCAAATTCTAATGAAATCTGTGAAAATGTTATTATTTATTCACCTATTGGCCCTTCCCAATTTTACTAATACTTGTAACTTCTTTTTAATAGGATTTGACCAGACAAACAATACACAGACTGTCAAACACAGATTTTCCAAGTGCAGACTACATTATGTAATATACACACTACCAACTCAAATAATGCTAATGCTCAAATGTACATCCTGCAAATTGTCTCTTTCAAGCACTAGAAGCTGGACATGTTTGCAGATTCAGAGCTGACATTTTCCGCCAGGGTTAAGCACTCAGGCCTTTCTTGGAAATTTACAGTGTTAACAGGCCTGACAGCTGTAAACCTTGTACATGGCATGCACAGAATAAAAAAAAATGCCAACTGAATATACTGGGTTTTCTGCCATCAAATGTACATTTTTTCTGCCTTCCCTGTTCCTTCAGTAACTCTCCCTATAACACATCCCATTAAATCTTAACCATCAAGTTCCAGAAAAATTATGCAAATTACACCAGGGAAATGGGACTGGGTTCTGATGTCAAAGTTGCTATGGGATTAAGTTCCCTGATACCACTGAAGTTAAATTAACTTAGTTAATTTAATCACAGTTTTACCTGGGATATGAAATTCTATTTCCAGTGTGTACTAGAGTTCCAGTCCTGCAGTGGTTAAGAAAAGCATGGTAATTATTTGATTTCAAAAAAAAAAAGTCCATCCCATTTCATAACTTCATATACATTTATAATTTATGCTCTGCTGACTGAGAGAAAAAAGAATGAACATATTAAAATTTGATACCTGTCCTCCAAATGAAGAAAACATTTCACAACAGAATCTGCATTGTTTAGCTCTGATCATCTCCACATTTTGTTGTCATTGCTGTCTTAAACATTGCTTCTATTTCTGCTTCAAGAATTGAGGCGCAGCTTTTTGACAGCATTTTGATGAAATGCGCTCAGTACTGAACCATAACTCCACATCCCGCATTCATTCTGAGCTTACTTTAGCTGCTCACTGAGAACTTGACTTAACCCAAAATATTCTTCACCATTCGTTCCTACAAGACCTGCTGTCCTGCAGAGAAACCTTTGACAGTATTTCCTAAGGAAGTCAGTTTTGTACATACTGGACATCATTTTTTTCTTTCATATAATTTTTGGCAAAAAATAACTTGACTATACAGTAAGAATACAGTATTCAGAGAGTCAGACATCAAAATAAAAGCTAAGCAGTGGATCAGATAACTTGAACTCCAAGCCAAATAAAACAAAAAGCCAAAACCAGTTAATTTTGCTTTTTTGCAAATGTTATTTATCTTGCCTGTTAGCAATGCAGACCTCACTCCATTTCAGTATGTCAGAGTACTGACATGATGCAAATTAAGTACCATAATGATATATTTCCACCAAGCTGCTTGTCTTCTCTGTAATTCCATTTTTCTCATTTGTTTATTATTTTTTTTAAGTTTTGGTAAATTATATGTTAGAGTCAAAAGAATCTAAAGAATATAAGGATCACAGGGTAAAAGACACTGTACAGACAAAACAAATTAGCTGCAACACTGGAACTTAAAACATATTTTAAGAATGGAAAGCCCAGAAGAAGCGTATCCTACTCTGAAATATAAATAGCTCTGCTTCAAGTGTCAGATTAGTCCTTCACTTAAACTTTTACAGAGCCTTATGATATTTCACCATTTCCACAAGCTACTTGTGCCCAGGGACTTTCAGGACTAATCCTCCTGAACACAGATTTATTGCAGCTTTGCCCTATCTTCAGACTATTCCATTCCCCTTCCTGCCATTACAGCCTTTGATGTATTCTGCATTTGAATGTCTTCATTTTTAAGCTTCTGGTGCATGTGCAAGCCATCAGTTATTGTCCGCACTGAGAGAGTGCAGCCAGTAACAGGTTTGGGATTTTTTTCTATTTATAATAAAAGACCTGATTTTTTTTAATTGAGACAGCAATCTGAGTTTAATCTATGACCTTAAACAAGTTTTGTGGTTATCCAGAGCATAACGCCATTAAAAATTTTACACAGCTGAGATCTATCGTGAGGGAGAAAGAAATGCTCAAAAGGCAGATTTATGAACTACAGGTAATGAATGTTGATGGATCCTAGACCACTCCTACTGCAATTACAGGCAGCTGTCTTCCAGAAAGACTAAGATTAACAATGAAGTTTAAGCGCCTCCAGCTTTAGGAGGCATCACACTGTGTTAGTAGGTTGGTGACTCCTTCTCCTTCTGCCTGCTTTTTGACATTCACACTGGACACAGGTCAGGCTCAGCTGGCTCTGGAAAAATCCCTGGGCAAATGTTTTTTGTCATCCCCTCTGCCCGGGACACTGTACCGCTTCCACAGTTGTGGATCTACGAGTGAAGCAGGATCCTTTCTCCTGCTGCGGGAAACCACAAACTCCAAGCTTCTTGGCAGCCACCCTCCACTGCCTGCTAGACAGTAGTCTCCAGTTGTCCTTCCCATCTTGTGTTGTGCAGCTCTCATTTCTGCAAACTTCAGCTAAAACACTGTTAATTCCCCTCTTCCCTAAAAGCAACTGCTTGCTATTGCAGCAGAGAGCCACAGGAGCATTCAGCACAGCTGCTAAGGGGTTAAAAGAGTCATGAGATGGAAAGCTGCTCACTGCCACCACCTTTGACTTTCCCCGAGGTATGCAGAGTGGCTACGAAGTACAGGGACTGCCTTACAAGTGCTATAGGGAATGCAAAACAGAGCTGAGGGAAGCAGAGAACATAGATCAAGCGCTTCTGTTTTACCTTTCCTTGTAGCATAGAAACAAGGAGTGATTTAACAAGGATGAAGGATGAAAAATTACCAGTCGACAAACTAGGTAGATTTGTATCGCTTACTGCAACCAGAAATCAGTACTGGAAGTTTTGTCTTTCTTCTGCATACTACAAATACTTCCAGACCTCACTTCCAATTAGCAATGCAGTGTCTTAGTCACACATATATTCATTTTTGTTCTTAGATTGTAGTAATGATGAGTCATACCAGATCAACCAGTGCACCAAAATCTGCACAAATTGACAGAAGACAATACAGTTGTCAGAATTACAGGAAATTATAATTATGTAGAATATTTATAACTCAGGTATGCAACAATTGCATAATTTACTGCTGCACAAATAATTTCCACTGATGTTATAAAGTGCAGCAAATTGCTATTTCTTACGTAGCTTATGTGGGATATGCAAAACTGGAGAACTCAGCAGTACAGATATGCTGGCTTTTAGGAAATAGCTGGCCACTGTAACTCCGTGGTCTAGGAAACACTATGTCAGCTTCTACTTCTGGATACACATGAATAAATCTGGTTGATATAGATGAACTAAATTACCATAAAGGCCAACTTATTAATTGGGAACAAAACACTGCTCGATGAAACTTCAGTTTAAAAGCATTTAACTGTGACTAATGTTAGTATACTGTTATGTGTGATCTTAAGCATTCCTAAGTAGCCATCTGACAAATGATTATTGCACATCTTCTCAGTAAGGTATATTTGGTACATGGCTGAATTAAATGAGGTCCTATCTCTGCTGATGCCCCTGACCTTTTCTATGACAAATGCAAAACCTGTTACGGCACATGCAAATCAGCCTAAGGAAAAGCATAAATATACCATTTCCATGGTACTTTACAGTATTCTAGAGTAGTTGCATGGACTTGCTAGATGTTCCTTATACGCAGGTAGAGAGATGGATTTTGTCGACTTAGGATAATTTGAAGAATGGCACAGTAATGAAGCATGTGGCTTTTTTTTTTTCTTTGAATTATGTCAGTTCTATGACAGCAAGCATTATGACGCCAATACAGACGTAAGTGTGCTTGGCTTTTAGCACATCAAAACTAAAATTTCTAGATGCATTCCTGTGGCATTAATTGACATGGAACTGGCGGAACAGGACCAAATCCAGATCAAGAAAATAGGTTATTTGCCTTCCTCAGGTAGAAATTGTTGGGGGAGAGAGAGACCAATAAAATTACAAGTCAAGTTTGCCCATTCACAACTACAGAAGTTTTATAAGGATTTAAGAACACTTCTATCACAAAAAAGGCAAATGTAGGTGATAACATACTATTTGAAAGCACCACTGTGTCTTTCTTAATTTGGTCTTTAAAAGAATCTATAATTTGACCACTGTCCTCACGTAGTCCCTTAACCTTTCTCCCAAGGGTTATGGGCTTAACAGCATGTATTTTCTTAGATGCTCTGTGATTTACAGTGTAACAGGAGGAGAGAAAGAGGTTTGTAAAAAGGCTTAGGCTATGAAGAATATCTTCAGGGACCAAATATCAGCTCACATGCCCTCTAGAAGGAGCAAACATCTGGAAGATCTCAATGCTACTCTCAGTGTTCATTAAGTAACCACCATATAATATTGTATTTCACAAGTGTTTGATAGCACCCTGACATTTTTAAGAGGCAATGTACCATTATCACAGTTAATGATAAACTGTTTATGAGACCATAAAAATAATCAGATACTACCAATATTTCCACAGCATGAATGAAAATGCACCTACCTATCAAACAAAATTAAAACAGCAGTAGGTGACCACAAAATGAACAAAGAAATTTGTCAGCAGTCCTAGTTATAAATAAAATATTTTGCAGAACAGTTTGAAGATGTCTGAATTAAGGCCATTAAAAGTAAGATGTCCAAGTAGAAATTTCACTGAAACACAGTGCAAAACACTGAACACTTTTGCACTGAAGTTTTCAGTCAAAATTCTGTTCTACAGTATTTAGCATATGCCAGGATGCTTTATACTGTAACCAGTATACTGTGCTGTGTAAATTATTTAACCATGTTTTAAAAGATATGTAAAGCCTATGTGCCAGGAATCCATGTGCCATTCTGTATTTAAACAAACAGAAAAATCACTATATAAAATTTTGCCTTCTCAAACAAGTAAAAGGTGATTTCAAATCTCATTATTTTTTTCACCCTCCTCTTTCAGGATCACAACAACAGCTGCTTGCATGATGGATCTGCGCAGATATCCTCTGGATGAACAAAACTGCACACTAGAAATTGAAAGTTGTAAGTTACTGGAGGGAAAGGGTTGGCCAAATGACAGCTGTGGATTGAAAGATATTCACAGTTTAGGCAAAACAGAAACAAGTTGTTCAAATACTGTGTGTCCAGTGAGCTTGCACACTGAACATACCCAATATATTTCCATAATACATAAGCCAAAGTATCTTTAATTCATAATACTGGTTGATCCAAGATTGCAAGATGTCTTTCAAAATCTCTTGTCAATGAAGGGAGAAGAGTATTTCTTGATTATTAGATCAAAGGACAGCAACTGTCCATCTTCAGTGCATAATCACCACAGAACCTGAATTAATTGCTTCACCTCAGTGCATTCAAATCTAACATCAAGATTAACTACTCCACATAGTGGTGGCAGGATTGATCAATTGCTCTTACCAAAACACCTGGAGGTTATAAAAGGAAACAACTTGCTCCTTGAGCACCAAGGTCAGTGACAGCTTTGTCACCGTCTTCCATGGGCACAGGATCAAGGTGTCATTGTCTTTATATCTTTTATAATGCTAACATTTAGAGAAATGCCTATCAAAGTTTTTTAAAAGAATTTTAATTGTGTCATTGGTCAAATCAGCTGCTGACGCTGACCACAGAGCACTGTCTGAACAATCTGATTAAAACTGCATAACGTCCAAGGCAAAATAATGCATCACTTTTCCAAGAATTTCCATTTTTCACACACTGCCAGAGCTAAGCAATATTTTCTTGTAATAATACTTCTCTCTAAAGTATGAGGTTTTAGGAACAATTAACAGATTTCCCCAAATACAGAAGCTTGGTTCAATTTACTGACGAGAGAGAAAAATCTTAGTATTTGAACCCCTGCTTTGATGGATAGTTTGAAGTGTTAAATAAACAGAGAAACAAGCTGATCCAGAATTAACCAAAATAATTTCCTAATACCTATGTCATCAACAAAAGTGATGTTTTCATTGCTTGTAGCACTTCCCATTCGAGAAACTGAAAGTTCTCACAAGCCCAGTAAATACAGTTTTCATTCTGCAGAAACTCATAAGATTTTGCTGTGGACTGAAAAGAGGTTAAATTCCTCATAACCCCACAGCAACAATTTTCAAAAGCATTCCATTAGTCTTCAGTTACTTAGATTTGACAAAAACAATTTCACAGTGCCAAAACAGAGGAATATTCATGTATAAGACATTTAATAGCATTGCAACACAAATATAACATAAACAAGTCTAAGCCAAAGACGAAGTCACTTTGAATCTTAGAAAATGTAGCTGGGAAAAAATTCAGTTTATTCTGGAGTGCATACATTTCCATCGCTTGTTTATACATAAATGTAATATATCTCAAAGTATCTATGAGGTGGTGATTATCAGGCACTGAAAAAAGCATATAGTCAGTCTGGAGCACTGATGAGACACTAGATGGGATCTCAGCCCAATGTTTATACTTGTTTATAATTTATACTTGATGGCAGCAGAAAGATGCCTTATTTAAAACATACCTTCAAAATTACTTTCCATATGAAGTATTTTGGGCTTTTGTAAGTGCATAACCAGTATCAGCCTTAATGTAAGTCAGTGGAGCTTCAGCTTTTCACTTAGATTTTATATTGTTTGGTAAGAAACTTGAAATGTTTTCCCAAAAATTATTTGCTTTTGCTCCTTTTCCTGGGATGTCATAGTGATTTTAGAGATTCTTTGCCAGGTTGAAAACAACAAACCTTTATTTCACCAGCAAAAGGTTTCAATCAAGTAAACATTCACAGTAGGCTGAATGAAAATTTATTAGAGAACATTGTCTGAACAGAACCTGCCCATTTGTTTCTTTAGAGATTCAAAACTAATGGGGTTTGTTTTTAAAATCCTAGTGTTTTGGCACTGCAGGCAGACGTCTTGGAAAGAGAAGCAGGGAGACAGTGTCATCAGGGCTCCCTGTGAAGCACTTCAATAGCTGTAGTCCTGAGTCACCACAATAGCTTATTCTCTGTTCACTGTTCAAAACGCACAAGGATGCCTCTGGAAGGACACATGCACCATATTAAACCCCCTCAACAGATGCAGTAGCATGGCAAGCTGGGCCAAGTCAATGTACATGTAATGAATACTTGTGTTAGGGCAACATGCATTAACTTTCTCTGTACACCTTTTTTCAGTTAGCCTGTCCATCTCTACATTGCTCTGAGTGACTGAAGCACCCCAAACCCACACCCCTGTGTATGAACACACTTTCTTCTCATTCCTGAGAAGCAGAGGCAGTAGACAATTGTAACTTCCCTTTCCAGTGCTGCCCATCACACTACTGATCTCCCCAGTTACTTTCTACTAGTGCAACACTCTTTCAGAGTCTCATAGTCCACCACTTCACAGGACCTATAGAGATGCTCCTTAAGCTGCACAGCTGTCATACTCACCCTTGGGCTTTGCAGTTCCCTGATGTTTTCGGCACAAAACAGTTTTATTGATGTTGCCTGCTGCTGCTTGGCTCATCTTATGGCTTAAACTTCTTAAGATGTGCAATAGATGCATTTGGAGAATGAGTCATATCTTGATTTTCAAAATAAAAGTGCATAACACACCTCCTAACTAACTTGTCTATCCAATCAGTACAAGAAATGAATATACATACAGTACTACAGCAATCAAAATGGAAGACTTCATACTGAAGTGCTTTCATACTGAATTCAAACCTGATTTTTTTTTTGCTGGGATATAGTTGATTTGAATTCTCCAGTCCAGTCATGACTAAAGCTGATCAAAGTACATAAGCATTTATCAGCTAGCAGCCCAGATAATGAAACCAGACTGACACTTTTCTGGCTCATACCTCTTTATCCATAAATGAAGCTTTGTAGGGATGAATGCTCAATGGAAATGGACTTAGTAATATCACTTAGACCTCATCAAGAATCAAAATTAGCATCTGACAAAATAAGCAATTAAAATGCTAACACAATCAGGGATGAGAGAACACAATGTCACCCATGTAGCCAGTCACACATCCCCAGAAGAAAATTGCTTTTCAGATCTTTTGAACACTTGCTATGAATAATTCATGTCTCCAAAGATATAGATGTCGATATATTAATACTTACTAAGTCTACCCAAAGAAATCAATAAAATATTTATTCACAGTTTGCCAAGAGGTCAAAATTGGCAGAGTGCAGTACTACTCATGAGTATTTAGATCAGTTCTACTAACAACTGAATTATTTTCCAAAAGGACTAATATGCTAACCGGCTCCCTAGCTCTCAACAGCACGTAATCTGACATAGACATAACAGGTCTGATCTTCAGCTAGTGAAAATTGGCATGGCTCCATTTCTGTCAATTAAGCCACCAGAACTCACACTAAGAATCTTCTCTATCTGCTTTTTCATTAGGTGTTTCAAATGTTTGTTCCAAGTGGATGGCCCTTTCCTCAGCCCACCCTTTAAATTAGATCTGATCAGCAGAAACACAGTAAATTAACTCAGAAATCAAGATACATGTTCATGAGGAGTGTTCAATGCCTGTAGAAAATGCACACAACAATTTGGAATGTGAGCAAAAGACAAAGGGTGAATAATAAAATAAGTCAAAGGTATGTATGGGCATGTAAAATATCTATCCTGCATTTAAACAGGAGCAGTTATTAAAATTGTCTCCACTCTCCTGCAGATGTAAACGCATGGCTAGCATGGAGGTGCATACCTGCAGGTGCAATCACAAGCAGTGTGATTGTGCAATAGAAATAGCAAGCAAAACCCAAACAGCTAAACCAATACTGAGACACTAGACCATGACAAAGATGAATCATATGATATTTACACCAATGTTAAACTCCAAAAAAAAAATGAACTTTATGAGCTTTATGTTCTTCTAATCCCATGCACAAGGCCACTAGGGCTGCTGAGGGGTTCCCTGAACAGCATCCTTTGGAAAGCATGTTGGTTAACAGATTATACACTCAGATTCACAAGTATTATATGCTGCACCATCCTGTCTTCTTGTCTTTGAAGCCCTGTCTGCTTCCTCAATTCAGTCTCGCTTATTTACCCAGGGTCAGCCTGTGGCTGGACTGTGCATGGGTGTGAGCTGAGGAAGCTGCAGCAAATATAGCCCACTCTCCCTCCCCAGCTCTCCCTCAAGGTGAGAGCTGCAGGATCTCCATCCCTAAGGGGCGGCAGGAAGGTGGCATCTGAGTGTGTCCTCTCCCAGTTCCAGGGTGTTTCCTCACCTCTAAACCAAACAAGCTGGAGAGACATTTTGCCCTCCAAAAACTCAGTTCTCCCCAGTGCATTCACAAATGCACAGCCCTGTGGCAATGTAAGAGCACACCAATACTGTAGCACACATAACCTGGCCCTCTCTTTGAGTTCCTCAGTGTTTTTAAGGGAAACTCATTCCTACTGCAGAAAGGGCATGCTTCAAAGGAACCAGGCAGTCCCACAGGTAAATTGCTCTTAAGCTACTCAAAGAGCAGATGAACATAGCACTGCTTGTGAACAGAAAGGCAGTGAGTCATTACACCCCTCAGGGATGCTGTGGAAATCAGCCAAAGAAAATACCGGAAAATCTGAAGTGATAAGAATTGCTCCTTAATAATACTTACCAGTGAGTGATTTAAGGCACTGCAAATAGCAGCAAAACAACTGTGATACACAGGAATGGGAAAAGAGCACAAAGAATCAAGCACTGCCCTATTATCAAACTTCTCCAGCAGAGCAGCCAATGCAGGGATAATACATGCCTATACTGAACCAGCAGATTATTTTCATTAAAAAATTACATTTCCAGCTTTCCTGAAGCTATCTTACCTGACTGCAGCAGCTATGTATGCACTGCTGACAACCAGAGAAATGTACACATTTAGGAGGGGAAGAGCATTTTGACTGCACATGTTTCTTCACATGCATTTTCACAGCTTTGCTCAAGCAGTTCACCTTATTCCAAATTCTGCAGTGGCAAATGGAAAGACCGTATCAGAGGCTTTACACCTGTTTCAGTGTCTAATACCATGCTAGCCACTGGAAACTTCTGTGTATAAAATCAAAGGATTTTATAACCAGAACTGCTTCATCAGCAGAGCTGGGATCTGTAACAATCAATTTGTCACAGATTAGCATATACTGGGACAGAGAAGACTTAATACTTGGCTGGAGGTTACCCAGATTCCTTGGCACTCTTATGTCTGATGGACATCAGTTTGGCAATTTAAGGTGTTAAATCCCCCAGCTGTTAGTTCTGCTGTGCCAGCTAGCCTCTGGCAAGGAATACAACTGCTATGGCAATTCACAACCCAGTGCCCTGGCACAAGCCCACTGTCCCTGGCAGCAGCTGCAGTAGGCTCTGGACCGGCATGGGTGAGATACAGACACACATCTAAGCTGATAAAGGAGCAGACAGGAGGAGACAAACAGCCAGGGACAGTAGCATCAAACTGCTACAGCTAATTCACTCAGTGCTTGTCTGTCAGAGACTTCTGACTGCACACAGCTGCCCCACTCTAGCATCCTTCATTACAAATACAAGTGCTGGTCTCACCGCACCACCTAGAAGATAAGACGGAATACTGTTATTAGTCTAATACTCTTTGTCTCTTTGAAATCACCAATATCACAATCATGGCATGATCTTGTGGACTAAGCTTACGCCTGGCTTTTACTCAGAGGAAAACAAAATGAAGTTTTGGCAGCACCACTCTGACAATAAATTAAATCCCCATTTGGGGTTTCTCTTCCAGCATCCTCCAAACTTAAGTGAACTATGTTTCACTGTCACAGGAGTCACAGGGAGAGCCAGGCTGAGCTCCAATTTGGCAAAGTTATTTACTTATTGTCAAGCTACTATGTGTTTTAAAACAGGTCCGAGCAAATTATCAGAACTGTCCCTTTGGTCTCAAAAATCTGCATCTCTATGACAACCATAACACTGCAGCATGATTCTGAGATCAACAATGCAACAGTGAACCATCCGTTAGCCTTGTCAACAGCACTCTTAGAAACCACTTCAGTTGTGTGGGTGAACTGAACAAGCCAAAGGAAACCTAAACAGGGTGAGACAGGGAAAAGAGGAGGATCTTAGTCAGCTACAGTATAGAAAATGACAATTCTGCTTGAATCCATTGGGTTTATGTCTGTCCCTGCTTCAAACAGAAATAGACCTAACAATAAATGTATGTAATGCTTTGATGAAAGTGCAACCAACTTAAAGTGATATTACAGTGAATCAAAAAAATACTCCACTTGAACCTCCACATAGTTTGTTGCCAGAAATAACAACTGTGTTCATACCTAAACATTCATTATCACCTCTTGGCACAGAATGGTCTGACAGAATGAGATTTGAACATTTATCACAGCTCCCTGCCTGAGACAAGATTGCATTGATCCATGGTATGATTGCATTTGAACTACCAAGGATGTAAGAACCTACACTTCAAACAAAAAGGGCTATTTTTTTAGAGATGAAAAACCTGTCTTAAATCCAAGCTTTCCCAGACAGCTTTTTCCTTTTCCTGTCTGCAGGCACCAGATATCTAGTAATTTATTCATGCCTGGCAATAAAAATTCACTAATGATTACAATTGTGCTGGTATCTGAGGCAGCAGGAGCTTTAAGCTAGATTCACTCATGTCTTTTCCCTAAGTATCCGAACTCACTAAAAAGGCATCTTTTCTCATCCCTCTTCTTCTCACCAAGCATATCACATTGCTTCCAGAAAGCATAATTTCTCCCCTCCCAAAGGAGCTCATCACTCAATATTCTAAAAACCAGTTGTAAGGCCCCTTCCAGATAAAAACAAAAAGGCTGGAAGGACACTCAGCTCTGTGCCTTTTTTAAGAGGTACCATCTTCCTGATGCACCTAATGAAGGCAGCTCTCACCCCTCACAGTTGCTTAGGCTGTGACACATCTGCAAATGAAGAGCTTCTCTGACTCACCCCCTGTCAGACTCCTGCTGCTCCCCTAGGAGATATGTCAGCCATAAAGTCATGTCCCAGCATGTGCCACTTCCCACAAGCACTGCAAACCCAGGGCAGGGGGAACCTCATTTTCTGCACTTTGTCTTGTCTCTGGTTATTACAGGGTAGCACTGGGAATAAGAGCTCTCTTCTGCTTTCAGCCAATTCCTTTAACTGCTCTAAAATACATACTCAGCCTTAAAACTCTTTCAAACTTGGTGGACCATGAAGAGAGACAGTGAGGTATCTGTTCCAAAACTCAGATCACTCAGTGGGATCTTTCTGTGATCATTAACCATCTGAATGCAAAAGGCAGTAAAGTTCCTGGCTGGCCATTTTGACTTAATCTACCATTTTTACCAGTTATGCGATACAAGGTTCTTAGCATTTCATCCAATGCACAGCAGCCACAATTCACCAGTGTGCAGGTGGATCTCCATCCATGCCTTCTGTGTTCCCATTGCTGTCCGCTCTGTGACATGCACAAAATGCCTTATTTCACAAGGGCTCCACCATGGATCAAATGCCATACTCAAGCAGCTAGCTCCCACAAACCCTAGCAAAAGATAGTTAACACCAGAAAAACAGGAAAGCACATTTTATCACAGCACACTCACAGAACAAGCAAGACAGCACCACTGGAAATATCCCAGCAAGTGCGGGAATGGAGGTCAGCATATGAAGTCTGCTAATGCGATCCCATATACTGCCCACTGGGACAGAAAAGTGACTTCTGTCTGGACCACACATTTTGCAGTTTGAAACACACTTTAATCATTTCTAAAGCCACTCAGATAATACATCCTAGGTCACTCCATGCCTAAGCAGAATACATACACTGAGCTTGTAGCACTGCAAATTCACTCTCAGAAGCATCACCCCTGGAGACTCTGCAGGCACACAGCAATCTGTAGATGCACATGAACTTCTGACATAGCTGAAATGCCATCCTTTTGAGCTGCACAGAACATGCTGGCAGCAAAACAGGAGTGGCTTTAAAGTTACAGCATGAGCATCCACAGCAGCAGATTTAAACATCACAGGGACAGAAAGACTACCACAGAGCTATAAAGCTGAGCAAGATTTCAGATACTCTGAAAGGCAGATTCACAAATAGCTTGTTGATATTGAAACTGAGAAATTAGCCAAGTATGCTATTTCTTTTTTCCACAACAAAATTTAAAATGTATTTTTGGTTCAGTTTAAGTCATTCTTTACAGCTCATATTTTAAGTCAGTCACTAAGCTAAAATAATTCATTCTTCACAGTGCACTAGTGTTAAGCCACAGCTACTGCTCTGTTTCCACACTTTGGAAAGATTTCTTTCCACAGAGGACTACAAACCAGTTATTTTACTTTCACAATGTATTTTTACACTGCATACAAATTTAGAAATTACTCAGATGCCGACAGTATAGTCTATATGACTTTCCCGTTTTAGTTTCAAAAAGATGGATAGCTTGTCTCTATATGGATGCATAAATTTTAATAGCAAACACTTGACACTTGAACACAGGAAGTTAGCCAAGTCACCCATCTGGTATATCTTAAGCACTTTTCTCTTGCGCACAGGGGAACGCAGTTATTCTTGCCGACTTTTCTTCTCATTTTAGTGCCACCTCAGTAGCCTCAAGAGGTACCAATACAGAGTTCAGGCTGCCCCTGGTGACTGCAAGAGACAGGAAAGCTGGGGCTGAGCCGCTTCCCAGCACGGCATCACCAGCTCTCAGCCTTCAGCCTCTGACAGTGCTTAGGTGAGGGAAACAAAAGGAGATGCTGGGCTTGCTTTTCAAAAACCAGGGTTCTTTTAGAGGAGAGGCTGATGTCTCTGGAAACAGCTGTGCTCTTAAATGAGTATGCATTCCTGCAGAGGGAACAGCAGGAAAAATAATCTGTGCACCTGGTCACATCACATTTCTGAAAGAGTTGGCATACTGTGTTTTGAGAAAATGCAGTTGTCCTAGGACATTACAGCCATAAGTGCAGTTTATGTATTTACTTGTTTTCTGACAAGGTGTGGATTACTGTATAAAATAAACAAAGCCCAGAACAAATTGGAAAATTTTGGTAGTCATGGATTCACTTCAATTTGTGAGAATGAAGCCTTGCACCAAAAGCATCTGAGTTTACAGATATCACAAATCTTGAGAAATTCTCTGTTCACTGCCTCTCCACTTTAAGTCTTGATCTCTACCTATAGCTCCTAGACACTGCAGTAATACAACTAACCAAAACATAATGCCTCAAGTCTCAATGTAGAAAGACTTCCCTGATCTGGGACAACATTAATATGAAGAAGAATTATTAAGGGGGCCTTTCATGGCCTTGTAACAATGTCACAAATTACAAAACGGTATTTTTCAGGCAAGGTTTTTTCCCTAGGAAAATAAATAGATTCAGTAATACATAATGATTTTGGAAAAATATTCATGCAGAAAAAGTGTAATGCATGCACAACACATGTGCATTGTAAAATATATTTTCTAAAAATACTCAATATTTCACTTTCAAAAGTCAAAATCATTGGTATTTTTGCTCAAAAATAATTTTGTTTAGAAAAACACTTTTTTTATTCAATTATTCTTAATTTGGCCTGAATTAAAATGTTCATGTAGCTCAATATAGCTTTAAATCTTTCTACAGTTGTTCATGAATTGAAAATTCAGCTACTTACATAGAACAGTGGATGACACCACCATGAAAACCTCACTATCATTGCTTTTCTAAAAAGCCCAAGTACAGTGGCCCTGTAATTGTCTCCATATTTACCTCTAAAAAATTTACATACCTGAATTAAGTAATTAAAATTCTTAAAGGGACCATCTCAGACAAGGGAACACAATACTGCATAGAAGTATGAGGTGTACTTGCATAAGCCATACCAGCATAAGTAAGAAACACATGATGTCCTGATTCATCTGCAGGCTGAGTCCTGTTGAAAGCAGAGACCCTATTGCCTTAAATGAGAGCAGGTTTTGGCCTGACAGGCTGCAATACAAAGCAGATGGACCTGGATTTCAAAAGCCTTTTTCACCAAGTACAACAGCTGCATCTAAAACTGGGGGAGTCTGCCTGCCAACAAAATGAGAGCACTCAGAGGTAGATCTTAATTGGTGAAATGAAATAAGTGCTCAAGGGCAAGACGTGTTTACAATACCAGCAGACAAAACTATGTACCATGCAATATTGACTGAACTAAATTAATTGAATGCTAAGCAGCTGGACCTCTGTTGTGGATGTTTACATAATGTGCTCATAAATAGTGTTATCTTTTTAACTTCGTAAAGCAACTCAAGTCAGAAAAAACATTGAGGATTATGTCTCAGACTGGGATAGCCATCTATTGTACAGCACCTCCAGATGAGAAAGAAGGAGGAGGAAACTGAGGAGTGAAAAGAGTGATTTGCATCAGAGTTATAAACTCTACATAAAATGTGCTCCCAACAGCACTGCAGGCAAGTTACCTTGGTCTGGATCATGTGAAGGTGTTGAAGTCCTTTAAGTTAGCAAAGGAAGTAAGGGACTGCAACACTGGGCTTCCAGTAGAGATCAAGTCTTGACACACCAAGGCCTCTTATCCTGAGCCAGGCACTCCCAGACTGTGCTGCCAGGATTGGAGTAGAAACAGTCTGTGGTCTGCGTTTTGCTGCCCCTGAAAATTGGTGCTTTCCCCTCCTCATCAAAACAGAGGGGAATGAAGGTTAGAAAATAAAGAGTGGAGGGGGAAAGCAAGCAAACCTCACCAGAAGGGGTCAGGAGCTTTGGTTCAACTTTCTGTAGACTGAGGTATAGCTGGTATCCAGTATAAGTGTCCATTCAGAAGGAGGAGAAGGGGAGAAGGAGAAAGCTCAAAACAGATTCAGAAAAGGGCATCTCAGAATGAAAGCAAGAGAAGACTGGGATTTCTCACACTTGCTACTGGAAAGAAACAACCTTCTGTTCCCAGCTCTGAATTCTCAAGGACAGTCTAGTACCAGCAACCAGAGAATCTGGATGTAAGGCAAGGAACTATTGGGGTTAATCTCCTCATGCATAGCCTCTGCCCTGAGCAATGTTGACTAGTCTTTAGACAAAACCATGATGGTGTGACTTCAGAACTTTGCTGGTTTTAACCCCACAAGAGGAGGGGATTCAAGCAAGGAAGCAAGAAACATAGAAGCAGTTCAACAAACTTCCTCAGCAGTTGCAACTGAAGTAACTAAAGTACCATTTTAAAACTTCATGCTTCAGAGCCACTCAAATTAGATAATGAGAAACTAGCTACAGGTCTGTAGAAATTGATGTATGATGGCTGTACTCATCAGGGCTGGTCTGTTAATAGCAGATTTGCATCTTGTGCACGTTCCAGTTATGCAAGAATCTAGTTTACACAAGAAGACACCGGTCAGGAGCACATACTCAACACTTGATTTGTTAAAAAATTTAAAAAGCAGTCTCATTGCTGTTCGTTTTGAGAGAACAGGTCATGAAAATGTCTGAGGTCCAATGTTAAATCACTGGCACTGCTCACCACTGAGTTGCTATGGCCAGGTTGCTTAGTACTACACAAAATATGTGGACATGAACAAGGTTTTCTAATCCCAATTTAATTTACATGAATTACACAAAGATGGGTAGAGTCAGAGGCTCTCAACATCAGGCTAAAAATCATCACTCCAATGAAGAAATAAAAATATGCGTTGTAAAGGTGAAAGACATAAGACAGCAAATCAGGCTGCAGTGGAATGTGTCAGACCCTTCACTGCTGTACCATCTCAGAACAAACATCTATCTTACCCATCATCTTGTCTCTCACAGTGGCCAGAAGCACATACCTATGAAAACAGAACAAAGCATAAGATATACATGCTGCTATTTCCCCAGTATACTCCTCCAATAGGTGTTCTGCACTTTGCTACCTCAAGTCAGAAATCGTATCACTATGTTTAATAACCTGGATAGATTTTTATTATGTGAATATAAGATCCTACATACACAGATTTACGCGTCTGAACAAGCAAAAAATTCTGACACATCACCTTGTGCAATGAGTTCTGCAGTTTATCTGTACATTGTATTCCCTTTTATTTCTTTCAAACTAGCCACTAGACATACAATTTTTTACCTCCATGGTCTGGAAGCATGAGGGATTGTGTATAAATCATGTCCTGTTCATGCTCACCATGGTAACTTGGGATCTTTGAGACTTCTATCATAACATTCCCTCAGCCACCTTACCTCCAGGCTGAACAATCCTCAGTCAGTCCTTCCTTCAATGGAAGCAAATCTATCCTTAATCCTTTATCTCTGTGGCCCTTCTATGTAGCTTACTTAGTACAGGTATTTTGGGGAAAGAAAGAAAACTGCATATAAAAGTCAAGAAATAGCCATTATTTGTAAAAGCATATGAAAATGCAAACAAATAATTTTGTGTTTGCCTTCCTTGTCTTTCCTAATAATTCCTTGGTTTGGGGTTGTTTTTTTTTCTAGCTCATGAGAATGAAACTTCTACTACTGAACAGGAAAAAACATTACAATATCAGTATGCTTTATAAGAGTTACTTTTGCACATGAAATCTATACAAGATAAAATATATTAATGTGTATTTCTGATTGTGCCCTGTGTTATATCTATTTTAGGCTCATTAGATCCTTTGACATCACTGGCATATTCCAGTAGAAAGAGGCAAATAAACCAGCAAGGCATTTTCAGTACAAGTCTGACTACTTATCCACAAACCTTTCAACATTTCCATCCATTGAGACTACAGTGATACTGAGAAGTCCTGCTGTGTTGGTCATTAAAGAGATATTAAGCAAAACAAAACAACTTCTTTCCCAAAGGACTTTCAACCTTCTACGAAGTTTCAGTGGCAAATGAGATTTAAAAAGTTAAAGGGGCAGAAAATTATAACAAATAACAATGCACCAATATTAAAGGTGTTTGCACAGTAAGGCAAGGCTATAATTCACTCTCTGAACAAGATCAGCATGTTGCAAGAGTGACTTTATGCTGTAATAACATTTATTTTCTGTTTCGGATGGATAGGAAGTGATGTCTCCAACTGGGATAAAACAGATTGCCCCATATGTTAAATTTATTTTTATTTGAGAAACCTTCTTAAATAGCTGACAATTTGTAGTACTTCAAGCAGTCTAACCAAGTTGTTATTTGGGTCAGTATTGCTTAGGCTAATTCTGACTCAGATCCCCAGTTATAATTTGCCATCTGCCTATAGAAAGTATTTCTCAGTTGAAAACAAAAGTAACTTAGAAATACAAACACCCACTCAAACACAGGAGACAGGGAGCCTTTTCAAGCAATTCTGTCACCTTAATGTTAACTAGTGACATTGCTTTCCAAAACATCTTCAGATCTTCTGTGCCCCATTCATGTGTTGGGTTTAAGTTGAAATACTACTATAGATTTAGCACGGTGTGGACCCTGTCAGTGGTGTGCAGAGGAAATGCTTTCTGTTCCTGTTTGAATACAACCGTAGGAATGATAACTATGTGAAACAATAAAAATGATATTGCAAGAATACACTTAGCAATGAAGACTAAGTTACTAGGAAAGAGATGATCCAGTAGTAATGGAAAAGGCTGGGCTCTAGCCTCACGTCCTTACACAAGGCCAAATGATTTGGAGCACACACAGAGGAAATATTCCTTTGAAATGCCCTATTTACACCCAGATCCCTAAGACAGAGACCCTGTTACTGAGTGTTTCAGAGCTGCCTACCCTGGAGAATTAGAAGGAAAATGGGGCTTCATTTGGACCTCTCTGTGGAATTTGGCAATAGTGGTAGAACCATGACTTTTCTTGCTAAGGGAAAGTAATACAGATCTTTATTTATCCCAGAGGTGTTTGAGATGGTGAGTGCTGAAGTGAAAAAGAAAACAGCCTGGTGACATTAACATCTAATGCACTGTTAACCTCAGCTGTAGCACAATGTCAGCAACATTTCTAAAGTTTCTTTTTTTCTGGGAACAGCAAGATTTATACATAACCTATTTCTTGCCATGCTTGAATCTAGTTACTTTATAAATCTGTGGCATTTCTGCATGTGTTCTCACTTAAACTCCCAGCTAATGGTCTAGAAGGAAAAGGAAAAAATAAGTGTTGGCACATCAAGGGCTGTATTATCATTTCTAGACATTATTTTCTAGGAAGCAGAAGTTTAGTATCTCATGCTGGGCAAGTAAACCTATTTTAGAATCATAGACTCAAGCAGGTTGGAAAAGACTTTTAAGATCATCAAGTCCAACCATTACCCCAGGACTGTCAAGACCACCCACTAAACCACATCACTGAGGGCCTCATCTACACAGTTTTTGAACACTTCCAGGGACAGTGACTCCACCACTGCCCTGGGCAGCCTGTTCCAGTGCCTGATCAATCTCTCAGTGAAGAAATTGTTCCTAATATCCAATCTAAACCCCTCCCTTGGTGCAGCTTGAGGCCATTTTCTGTTGTCCTATTGCTTGTCACTTGGGAGAAGAGACCAACCTCACCTCACTACAACCTCTTGTCAGGTAGTTGTAGAGAGCAGTGAGGGTTTCCCCTGAGCCTTCTCTTCTCCAGACTAAACAACCCCAGTTCCCTCAGCCGTTTCTCATCAAACTTATGCTCTAGACCCTACACCAGCTCTGTTGCCCTTCTCTGGACCTGCACCAGCACTCAATGTCTCTCTTGTAGTGAGGAGCCCAGAACTGAACACAGGATTTAAGGTGTAGCCTCACCAGTGCCCAGTACAGGGGGATGATCACTGCTCTGGCCCTGCTGGCTACACTATTGCTGATACAGGCCAGGATGCCATTGGCCTTCTCGCCTGCCTGGGCACAAGCTGGCTTATGTTCAGCAGCCGTCAGTCAGCACCCCCAGGTCCTTTTCTGCTGAGCAGCTTTTCAGCCACTCTTCCCCAGCCCTGTAGCATTGAATGGGGTTGTTGTGGCCCAGATGCAGGACCTGGCACTTTGCCTCATTGAACCTCATACCACTGGCCACAGCCCAAGGGTTTTCAAGATGGAAAAGAATATACCAAGCCAACAATGGCTTAAATAGATCAAATAATTTTCATGGGACCTTTATGAAATAAAAATTTAAAAAAATAAATAAATAAATAAATAAATCACGTATTATTTAGGTCAACAGAATCACATGCAGAAATCCTGGGAAAATTATTTGATTAAGTGAGCTAGCCTGCTTGGGATGCCAGACCAGCAATCAGGCCACGTTTGCTCCAGAAGTATTGCACATTTAATAACCCCAATGCACCCTCCTCATGAAGCCGAGCTATTAAACTCCGCCGCTTCCACCGAGCGGCTCCACTCCCACCACCGCCGCCCCGCCCCGAATCCCGGCTCTCCGCTAACGCGTGCTAGTAGCTGTCCTGCCCACATTCGGCGAGAGGCGGAACGCCCCCGTCGAGGTGGCACGTTTCGGACCGGCCGAGCCCCGAGCCGAGGCCCCAACGGGGAGGCGGGCAGCGCTCGGGCCAGGCCCGGCGGCGGATCGCGGGGGCCCCCCGGTGGCCGTCGAGGGTGGGGACTGTGACAGGAGGGGCTGGGGAGGCCGAACGCCTCTTCTCGCGCTCCCTCGGAGCCGCCGGTGTGTGCCCTGGGAGCGGCGCTGGAGCTCGACTCCAGTCGACGCTCGCTCGGAGAGGCTGGTTTTTAGGGAACGGGAATAATTGCATCAGATAAACTCATGTTGTTAAATCAGTTAAATGTTATTAGTGGAAATCATTCTAGAGTTTGCAGCTGAAGTTGCAACCACTCCTGACAGCTTACGAACATTACTGGAATATTTCAGGTTCCTGTTATCTGACGTCTATGAACTCTGTGCTCAGACATCACTGCCCAGTTGCAAGTACTGCTACCTCTGTCACAACAGCAAAAGCATCCCCTTAAAGCAGTGACATGGATATGTATGTAAGGGGAAAAGGATCACATGGAAAAAAAGCTGTTGAGGGAATGTCTGGTCAGTACAGATAAGTCCAGGCAACAAATCAGCATATTAGTACTGGCCACTGCACAGACCAGACCCACTTTCTCTATCACTGAAATAGCTTTCTTCCTTAACATTGTAAATGTTGAGGCATATGCTGCCAGAAACAAGGGTTTATCATTGCCTGCTGGCCAGAAGCTAGTGCTGCTTCACACTGAAGCATTTATCACTGTTGCTCCTCACTTGAAAGCACTGTTCACTTCAAACAGGAGTGATCTGTCCTCTGCTGACTGTGGAGAGCTGAGATCAGTTCCTGTCTTTAAACTCCCTTCCTCTCCAGTGTGCTCGTTTGGAAAGCAAAAGGCAATGTCAACACCTTTGGAACAGGAAGGCCTCCAAGCTCTGCACCTGTAAGTCACTGTCAGATGTGAGACCAACGCCTACAACTACAGCAATGTGCAAAGCACATAACGAGGGGCATCACACAACAAAAATGGTATGCCAGCAGGAAATGGACTGCCTGGGGAGAGTTTACACCTTGTTAGTGTCTGGCAGAGTTATTACAATGACTGTCAAGGAACTGTTGATTGTACTGAGGTTCTCTCTATACAAAATCACAGGAAGATATTCCGTCTCAATTACTATTCTAAAAATAGAGCTAATAAAGTGAATGCCCCTCATTGAAAAAACATCACTATCCCTTTCTCACCATTTCCGCCAGCTTTAACTGGAGTAAATTCAAATAACAGATCAGCATATTAGAAAGAATGGTAGCTCACACTAGTTCTATTTTTTGTTGTATTTGGAAGTCTTTTTTAAACTTGTAAAGGTTAAAGGCATGGCCTGGCAGCCATGATGGCTTGTCATCAGCTGAAATCTTCCACTTGCTTTTGATCAAGTGACTTTATAACCTCATAGTTCTATTTTTCATTTAGTAGCTAAAGTCACAGAAACCTTTCCGAGACTAGGGAAAAGCACATTTGTCTACATTACAAAACTCCCATAGCCTGTTTTTGTGAAGGCCCAGCATAACCACACACTGCACCAATCACATGCTGCAATCCTTCTGTAGGAAGTTGTGCCCGTTTTCTTTTTGCAGTCTGCCCTGTGATATCCCAGGTGTTAATTTGGTACCACTGTGGTTTTAACAACTAAATCTACAATAATTCACCTTTGGGGAAGGGAATTTTATCTGCAATAAGGTGCCCAAACCACTCCCTCTTTTGTCAAGAAGGAAGAGTGACTGCAGGGTGGCTGGCAGGGGCTGCCTAAAGAGACAGCAAATAAAGTCAGTATCTGCAAGCCAATACAAGTATCTGTGCAGCATCTAGTTAGTGCTGAACCTTTTTTATTCTAGACTCTAAAGAGTGTTACCTCACGTAGAGATTATCTATGTGCCTGCACATAATCAATACCATTTCTGTAAAGACAGTTTACCATTTCCTATGGTTTGCTCTATCTTTTTTAGAAAGAAAAAAGATTCAAGAGAGATGTTTTATGATACAGATTTGAAAAAAATGAAGTTAACACTTCCCTGACAATCTTAGTCTTGTCACTTTAAACAGCCTTAGCAGTCTTCATTCCTTCTTTCAATCATTACACCCTACATGTTGGCCCTCATGCTGGCCCTGTGCGTGATGCCTCTAAAGCAGCTGCTGAAATCTCACTACCAAGCAGCTACCTTGACCTTTTGCAGTGAAAAGCTTTTGGCTTCTACCTGGAAGGAATGAAAACCAGCCATGCAGAGAGCCCTGGGTGACAGCCCTGGGATGGTTCATTTCAAACAAATCAGCATAAGTACTGGGAAGCACAGTTTTAAGGAAATAGTAGTGATCCATACTAAACAGGCTACTGTGGTTTTGGAAGCAATTCTGATAGTTAGCAAACCATGGCACTGAGCAGCTCACAAATAAGCTATGCGAACAGTTAACCTTGTGCAGCCTATCCCAGTGTGTTTGCATCAAAAGATAGCTGTTAAATAACTGCAGACTTTCCAAGCAGTCCCTTGAGCCTGGCAGCAAGTTTTAAAAGCTTCTCTGTTTGTCGCCAGGAAAACTATGGACCTGTTCTGCATGTAGTCAGCCTTCCAGAGATGAGTTGTTACCAGGCATTACCACAGGCAAAGACATCTCAAGACTGATTTCTCTTCCTAGAAAGTGCATTATTGGTGCATATGAAAGGTTAAGTTCCCAACTCTGTAGAGGCTTCAGCTGGCAAAACTACTGGCAAGTTTTTTAAAGCTTTGGGTTCAAACATGTTTTTATTTGATCTGTGTTATATGATTTAAACCTGAATAAACCTAACACCTGAAGGAAAAGTCTAAAAATAGATGAGATGCTGTTCTCTCATTTGGTAGATAACTGGAGAAAGTAGTAAAATGCAATATATTTGAATCAGTTTAAATATTAGTTCAAAAGCATCATCAATTGTGAGGCTTTTTTTTTTTTGAAACTCATTCATTCTTGAGTTTAATCTAAGTTTTCAAAAATAGTAACAGTAATGTTAACATTGCCAGTGGTTGAATGGGAAATTAATTTTTAATTACATGATAACTGTGAAAATATATGATAATGAAATTATAAACGTCACTGATAAAAGGAAAAAGAAAGGTGCTAGTTTTGAAGTCAGTAGGAAATAGTTCTGTATTAACAGAAGATCAACGATGCCATGGTCTAATTAAAAAATAAAATGCCGCATGAATATCAAAGGGACATCTACAGCTCCGACAGACATTGTCAGGTATTAGTACAGGCACCTGAGCTGTTCTAGAATCGCCTTTGTCTCCACTGGCTCCAAATTTGGTGTTTTGTCATGGTGTGCACACGAAATCAAATGCCAAGCTGGGAACTGAACCTAGTTTTACTGTCAGAGCTCCTCCTAGAGACTTTAAAAGTTTTGCTGATGTTATACCAGTTTGTTGGTAAACTGAGCAACTGATGCCTGAATAAAAAGTAGCAGTATTAGAGGTAGCTAAAAATTGACTTTTAATCTTATATTCCACCCTTGTTTTCTGTCTTCTCCTTTTCCACACCTGGAAGCTTCCCCTGAGTACAGAGGAGGCTATGTGGTTTCTGTACAACAGAAATATCACACAACAGGAGGCTGAATTCCTGATTAACAGCAGCTCCCTCCAACTTTAACCACAACTATTTAAGCCAAGTAATAAAACAAAAAGAAGAATCAATAATCCAACTGTGCCTCTGTTGCAGATGGATACACTACTGATGATATTGAATTTTACTGGAATGGAGGAGAGTCAGCAGTAACAGGAGTTGATAACATAGAACTCCCACAATTTTCTGTCGTTGATTACAAGATGGTATCAAAGAGAGTGGAATTTACAACAGGTGAGAACTGGCTAGTTAAAAAAGCTTCCCCAGCCCAGAAATATCAGTATCTAACTTTGTTAGGCATTAGTCATTACATGACTTCTTTCTTTCAGGAGCATATCCTCGATTATCACTGAGCTTCCGGCTTAAAAGAAATATTGGATACTTCATTTTGCAAACCTATATGCCTTCCACACTCATTACAATTCTGTCGTGGGTATCTTTTTGGATCAATTATGATGCCTCTGCAGCCAGAGTTGCTCTAGGTAACTTCAAAATCACTGAACTACATAGATACTTTTTGTCTTTGAATACAGTAGCACCAAATCCAGACAGCTGATAGCAGCAGCATTAATTATGATCTTTCACATGCAGCACAGGGTCTTCATTGTCAGGAAGGTGTCACCTTTTCTACATTTGAAGTTCTTGCTGTGTAGTTAGGTTGGGATTCTGACTGATTTCCAATTGCTGTAATGATCTTCAGATCAGGCCAAAAGTATCTTGCTTTCAAACTGAAGCATAAAGGTTTAATTCAGCTATTTATGCTGTGCTGCATCAATGTTTCATTGATGTTAAAAAGAATCCTTTCAGGCCAAATATGTGGCTGGAATGAAAAGACAAGATCCTACTGAAGGGAGTGGAGATCCACCAGCTTACAACAAATAAGCCTCGTTTGCCTACATCGTTGGTTCTTTCCTGTACCATGTTTCTTCCTACAGGTTTCCTTAATAACCAAGATCTTAGACTCATAGAATCATAGAATAGTTAGGGTTGGAAAGGACCTTAAGATCATCTAGTTCTTCTGCCATTATCTGCGCTTGAAGGCAGATAGGCTTTTCAAATTATAATGCCAGAAAGCCATTTTGTCCCACCTCTATTTCCACCTCTCTGTAAATTCAACTCATTACACCTGTGCCTACAGCTATTATCTAGATGCATTAATGACAAAGAAAGAATCATGCAATGGTGGATTACACGGTGATATGGAAATTATTTACTTTACTTGAAAGCACCTTTTTAACAGGAACAGCTGTTTTGATACAAGCATATATATCGCTTTCTCTTCATCAAAGACCATCACTTTATCATAAAGCTTCCCTTTCTCCTTTCAATCCTTTGTATTCAGTCAAAAGCTAGATACTTATTCAAGTTCCCCAGAGCAATGCAAGCCACACTATGGGGTCAAGCAGGGTTATTGCTTTAAGTAAAGTAAGAAGCATTTCCTCACATAGAGAGAACAGTGATCAACTCTTTGCTATCCAGGTCAGCTAATACCACGCTTCCTAGCACAGTTATTGTAAAAATTAAGGCAAGGTGTACCAAGATATCTTGGGTTTTTGAATGCTATTTCATTCACCCTTTGTTGCATGGAAATCCAAAGAAGGCGGTATTAGCAGGCCTGCAAGGATATCATCATTTCCAGTCCTGCAAAATACATTCCCTTGGCTGTTTAGAATCTGATCACATAAGCCTTAGAAGAGCATGAGAAGTGCACAGCAGCTGGGTAATGCTGCCATTACACCTTTCATGATCACTTCCCATTCTTGTTAGTCAACGTCTTTTTCCTCCTTTCACAGGAATCACAACTGTGCTGACCATGACAACCATCAGCACCCACCTCAGGGAGACCTTGCCAAAGATTCCCTACGTAAAGGCAATAGATATTTACCTGATGGGATGCTTTGTGTTTGTGTTCCTGGCCTTGCTGGAATATGCCTTTGTAAACTACATATTCTTTGGGAAAGGACCCCAACGTCAAAAAAAGGCAGGAGGCAGGGCAGGACATGCTACAGGCAAGAAAAGCAGACTGGAAACAAATAGAGTCCAGGTAAAATGTTTAAGCTAATCTTTCAAACATTATTTCTGCTGTGACAATGTTGATGTACATGATAGTAGAGATAGATGTAATTTAAACACATATGTAAAAGCAGTTAAGACTGTCTAGAGAAAAACAGCATTTTAAGGAGATTACACGAACATATGGTTTGTTCCATCTTCAACTAAAAACAGAGTAAGAAACTGCAGAAAATGCAAATGAACATTCAGAACAAACATTTCTTTGCAGCACGGGAGAAACACAAGGGGTACAAAAAAGTTAAATACTTACAATTTCAACTGTATATTTCTTTGCTGTAGAAGGTGGTATAGAAGAAATGTTTATTATATAGTTCCTCTTTACACACAGAAACTTCGCCAAAAAATAGAAAACAAAGACAAACGCTGTTGCTTCAGTGAGTCTTGATTGAAGCCCACACCACTGAGCTTCCAGGAACACAAGGAAGACGCTGTTAGGTTCTAACAGTTTTCACAGATGTCAGGATTTTTCCCTCAGGCTAAATTCAAGTAGGCCACAACTACCTCCAATTAAAAAGCAAGCCCGACAAACTCCGGGAAGTAATATTATGGACACTTTTTTTAACTAGGAAAATTTACCAGTTCATCACTGAGCACTTGCAAACTTCTATAAAACTGTTCCCTTTTTTCCCAGTTTTTCAGAAATAAACACTTCCCTCAGGTGTATTTTGCCCATTCTAACTCAGAGGAAAATACATCCCCTAATGAGCCCAAAATTTTCTTCTGTTCTCTGCTTTTCTTACAATACATTACATCCAAGTATGAATGAGATCTTACCCAGGCTGCCCTATAAACTCCTCTACTGTTGTGGCCTGAGGCAATAACATTAGGACAAAACTATATTGAACCTTGTGTTCAGCTTGAAGAACGAGACTGACACATAAAACTCTGACTAAAGGTAAGACTTCAGCTTGATGAATGTTTGCAATTTCACATACATGTCAGGAAGTGCATTTCAGAAACTCTGATATTTTTTTAATTCTAGGGTTGTGTTCTTTGTGTCCCAGCAGCCACACCACTACAACTAAGCATCATTAACTGAGTCATCATGTCCTCAGTCTCAGTGAACTCGTGAGCCCATTAAAAGCCCTTTCCTGCATTCACCTCCTGTCCCAGTGTGTAGGAGATGCTTTATTACAGTGGGTGCATGAATTCAGTTCAGACTTGAAGCAGTCTCCAAAGTCCCACAAAGTATTGTCCTCCACAGAGCAGAGGAGATAAGCCACCTTGTTATGGGTTGTTGTGTGCAGACACTATCTATCCATTTCTGTGGAAGTTAAGGAAGGAAAAAAACCATCAAAACACACAAAGTCTAACCAGCTGCCTCAACAGCTCTGGAGATAACCCAACCTAGGTGAGAAGCAGCAGAGCAAGGATTCATAATGAAGAGGGAAGCAACACTTCTTCAGAGGTCAGCCTTGGCTACCTGAGCCCTAGTGCACAGAACTAAGGATGAGAAAGTGTAAAGGATAAAATGCAGGTAAGTTCTTTTTCCTACATATTTGGAGACTTCTTTTAACTAAAAAAAAAAAGCCTTAACTCATGACTAAAAGCTTTTGTCTAAATGCTACACTGACGAAGATTATGCTGAGAACAGTACTCACAATGGGATGGAAAGTGTTTACAACCATGCTTGAACTTTTCAGAGCACCACATGCATGCACCAGCATTTTTCTGACAGAAAACAGAAGGCATACGTGCTTTGTACCAGGATTTGTAAGGGTTCACACTTTAGACTGAAATTCCATTCTGAGACTGTGAATGCTTTAAGTGAACTGCTTTTTGCCTATACAGTGCAAGTTTGTGATTTTCGATACACATATATATACACATATACATAGACACACACATGGATTTTGCTATCCCACTGGAGATAACATTGATGTGGGACCTAGTGAGCCTTCATGTTACTCAGCATGGAAGTGCAGATGTCCAACAGCTGTATTTCTGTCTTCAGCAGAAAGAATGCACATGACCAGAGCAGTGGGACATGGTAAGGTTATGAAACCTCTAATGAAAACAGCTCCCAGCCCCCCTCCCTTCATGTTTTGAGAATTTTCACTGGTGATATAATATCTGTACTGGAACGGGGGAAAGATTTTTTTGAGCACAAAGGAAGTACAGCTGTAAGTATATACAGCTATAGGGTAACTTTTTCCTTTTACTCTTGACCCATACTACTTATCCTTTCAGGGACCTCTAAGCAATAGAAGATACGTAACAGTGCCTCTTCTCCTTGTGCCAGGTGAAGATATTTCTTGTTGCCATCTGACATACATCACTAAAAGAATTCATATTCCTTCGTCAAATAACAAAAGCCTCAGATGTGAGCAACACTCAGCAAACTGACTGTGATATTAACACAGTATAGAGAAGACCAGGTGGAAAAGAAAACCATATTGCTGTTTCATATGTGGCTGTTCTTGCTCTACAGTCTGAAGAAGGTGGAAATAAAGCCTCTCTGGTTTCATAATTTATGCCATTATAATTTTTAATACTCCAAAAAAGAATAGTTTGTAGTAAACAAGCTTTCTGTTTCTCTGAATAAAGCATAAAGACTGTTTATATCTCCTTGTCCATTTTTCAAAGCTAGATGCCACTGAGGAAACTTAGCCAGCAAGAAAATATTTTGATAGTCTTATGTGTATAACTACTTCTGTTTCCCCAGACAATTATAATGTGAATAATCATTACACAGAAGATGTCTCTTCAGCATGAGAAAGAGAAGATGCAATCATAATGTGAGTGGGTTCAAGGGGTTCATAAATGGCAATACAAGGCAGATGATGGATGGTCTCTTCTCCCCCAGTTCTGCAGAGCATCACATCTTCCTTTTAACCTTTTGTGAACCACAAAACACTTTGAATGGAAAGCAGAGACCAGCCACTGGCTCCAAGGAAAACATGTGATCTTCCAGTACGGTGACTACTACTGTTTTCTCCTGCTGAAAGGAGAAAAAGGAATGAGCATATAATCACACAACCAGCTCAACCTTCAAGCAAATCCACACCTGAATAAGTACATCCCTCCTGAGCATAACCTGTTTCTTTGCAGATCAGATTGTGATAACACTACTGCATTTGTTCCAACAAGACAGCTTGCACGAGTAACATGGCCCTGAATCTTTCATATTAAAAGAAAGAAAGGATGTTTTTGTATTGAGACTAAAGAAAAGTTCTTAACCTTTTATCTCCCATCAGTTAACATAAAAGAAGGCTGAAAGTAGGTAGGTAAAAACCCATTCTAGAAAGCACTAAGTATTTGGGGCTCATCCTCTGTCAAGAAATGCCAACATGCTTTTACCCTAAAGCTGACTGACTACTTTTTATATGGTCAACATAGGACTATTGGGTTAGGGTTATTTCATTACTTTAATTATTTTACACTTACAGTATTATTTGATGCTCCTAATCAGGAATTGCATTTTCTAAGCAAATATGCAAGCCAGATTATTACTTTTTATGACTTCTCCTGAGCACACATCAAAGCTTTTCCATCACTGATGAAGATTAGTATCTGTGCTGATTGAAGCTTTAGGTAGGTTCACTGCAAATGAAGAATTAAAAATATACAAACTCAATAGAGCTACAAACATCACTGCTAAAAGCATCACCACATAAATCCTTCTGAAGAATATTTAAACTATGATAATTATAGCAGATGACTAGCATGTCAGCTTTAGATGCTTTAACATCCTCCTCACATATTCTTCATGGTATGTTCAAAAGACAGGAAAAAAAAAACAAACCCAAAAAACCAATTCTTCAACTTTCTACAACTTTAGGCAAAATTAATGCGTTGTACAAACAAGGCAAAGTGCATACATACGTTCGTGTCTACCCACATTTATTCTTGGAATATCTGTTAAGCAAGAAATCCTGTTTTCATCTCAGCAACAGTCAGTCTGTGTAATAAAATGTAGGGCATTCCAGTTAAAGAACAATAAGGTGGTATTTGAAAGAATAAATGCATTGTATCTGAGCAAGTTAAAAATACTCTGGGTTTGATGTGGCCCATCTTTCCTACCTATAAACGGGACTGAGATACCCTACTGCCAAGAAGACAACCAGCTAGGGGGCCAGAAAATGAGTAGACAGAGTCTTGTCTCCTTCATTCCCATTTTTTTGACATGCCATCCAACACAAATGTGTCAAGGACTGTGTAGAAGTGCAGTACATTTCTGATGTGGGGAAAGAGCCTCATCACTGTGACATGGAGTGGAACGAGTTAAAGCCTGTTGGCTGCTTCCGATGCACAGAACCAGCAGCAAGACCCAGGTAACCTCATATTAAGTAAGGGCAGAAAGATTTTAAGACAGCAAATTTACAGCTTTTACTATGTGCATATTTGCTGTTAATTCATTCTAGCATTAACATTAAGAAAACTAATAACAAGTCTCTTTTGGGTATCCCTTAACAATTTGTACATTTTCCAGATTCCAGACATGAGAACTGTTAGAATTCTTATGCTTCGGTAACAAAACCTCAGCTGTGCAAGTTTTAAGAATATTTTGAGTGAACTTCAGTAAATTCTGAAAGGGTGTTTAATAATGTGGGAAATTGACTATTAGTCCAATTTCATGTTGCAGAAGCAAAGAATTTGACCCAGGTACATAAGAAGAGCTTTTATATTTTTCTGAGCTACTTCATTCAAGATCAGTGTGAAGCTCTTTTCTCTGAATTGCAATAACTGCAATTCAAAGACTGGATTGCTTCATGATGTATACAAATCATCCTGCCTCAAATGATTTAAATAAAATTCATTCTAAAATATATCAGACTCATTCATAAGACTTAAAGTGGGAATTCATACACTGCTTGGCTTATAATAAACTCTCAGGGCATATTAGTTTAAGAAATATCCCCACGAATTTAGATTGTAGGCAGTTATGAGTTGTCTTCACAAAAGAGAAGCCATAATAACTGTTTAATGATGCTTGCACTGCTGTTACTACTATTATAACACTAAAGTCAATTAGGTTAAACATTAGGTCATATAATCAAAGAGAGCTCAAAGAGCTGGAGAAAAAAATGGGAAAATACTGGAAAACATTGACCTATCAAAACTTCTGAGGATTAAAAAATATCTCTTTTTACATGGAAATTGTTGCTTTTTCCACAGAAAATGTCAGAACTTACGAGTAATGAACAGTCCCATAGTTATGGCAGTCCTCTGGAGAGCAGAAAACCCTAGCTTAGATCTTCCTTCTGCTTAAACTTGAAGTCTTGAGCTAAAAAGTATAAACTGGGTAGCCCACATCTCAAGTAAATGTTGCAAACACCATGCTGGGTTATGGCCAGCTGGCCTCTCTAACCCAGAATATGCAGGCTTTTCCTACCAAACCAGTGGTGGGAAAAGGGATGTCCTCACTGGATGCTTATTGCAACATACACACAACCAATTGCTAAACCAGACTAGTGCATTTTCTATCTGCGGTGATTTATTACTCCATTTAGAAGACTTTTTTTTCCCCTCACAGTTCTCCTGGGTGGCTTTTGTACAAATAGCCACTTCACTTCTTTGTTTTCAGTTAGTAAGTGCTTAGTCTGGCAGAGTGTAAATACACCAGCAGTCATCACGCAACATTTTCTCCTTCTGGCAATGGAAGGAAAAACTTCCATGCTGCCAGGTGGAACTAAGGCTTCTCTGGTTTCCAGTTTTCCTCTGCAGCAATCCCCAGAGACTGGATTTCCCCATGTGCTCTGCTTGAAGTGTTTTCTTGAACACACTTCAGACCTGCTGTAGATTATTATATCATTTCCTAGCTCTGCTATGTCTTGCTATAAATTTAAAGCTCAGTGTGAACAAAGTAGTGCATATCACTGGTGCTTCACAAGACTATACGTTGTCAAGAATTAATTTTCTTTTTCCTTGGTATACAGGCATTGCCAGACAGACATGGCATAGATTGTAATATACTTAGTGTAGGTCCAACGCCACAGTTTACAACAAACAATTTTAATACTCAAGTCTCAAGTCAAAGTCTTTGAAGTTTCATTTAAAAGGTCTGTGTCCTAATGAGTATTTCGCTCATATGAGCTACAGTGGACATTTAAATAGCTGGGAATTTGAAACATCTAGGAAGTCTCTATTGGAGAAATCAGAAGTCATCCTGGAAACATCAAAGATACTTTCTAAAAGAGGTTTTACTACAAACAAGCAGAAAACTAAAGATGAGTGAAAAGGTAAACACTTTGTAGTAATGTAGCTATTAATGGTTAATTACATTCATATGTGAAAAATGCTATGATATTAAAATACCTTTTCTATACATATATCATTGTTTGCACTGGACATGTGTAGTCTGGTTGCAGTTTTCAGTTCTTTGCTTAGGCACTTAAAACAGTACCCTGACTAACTAACAGCAAAAATGAAGTGATAAGAATATTTTAAATGGCTGCTTCTGGTACCAGTATACAAAAATGCAACTGAATATAAGATTTTATTGAGTAAAATGGATTATTCTATCTGCATATGGGCAAGTTAATGGTGTGCTGTTGCAAATAGTGATTTCTATCTCTGTAGTATAGCAAACTTCCAAAATTCATTCTCATCAGAAGCATTTTACAGTAACTGATAAAATGCACATGTACCTCCATGCTCTTCATCCAATGAATCCATTGTTACAAAGCAGGTTTTGAAACAAACCTACAGCAGTAAAACTGTATAAAATGGGCAGAGACAGCAACATTTAATTTTCACCTTGAGTATCTGAAAGCTTCAGGGCACCAGACATTAAAAATCAGTATTTCATAAAGACAGTGATCTAACTTAAAGATAAAATTAGAAAAGTCTTACTTTACAAGGGATGAGATAACTAGCTAAATTAAAAGGTCCCAGTTCAAGGAACCAGGTCAAGATGGAAGGTACTTAGATGCTTAATAGCTAACTTCACGCTAGTCAGGAAAGTGTATTCAGTATCTTTTCACCTTTGCCAATGCTGTACAAGACACAATGGTCACTACAGCCTCAGGAGCACCTCAGCAGTAGAGCCAGAAGGTACCTGTCAGCCTGGGAAATACCTTAAGCTAACTAAGGAACTTGTCTAATTTACATTCCTTCCTTGACACAGGTTGATCCTCATGGAAGCATGCTTCTTAACCCACTTGAAATACGAAATGACATCAGCAGCTCAGACGTGTCCACGAGCCTCCGTGACATCCACGCTGCCATGTACACATACGACAGTGCCAACCTGCAGTACAGAAGAGCCACTTCCAGCAAAGACCTCTACAGTAGGAATGCTCTGGATAGGCACAGGCTTCAAAAGAAAGGACACTTACGAAGGAGGGCATCCCAGATCAAAGTCAAAATCCCTGATTTGACTGATGTTAACTTGATAGACAAGTGGTCCAGAATGGTCTTTCCCATCACATTTATTCTTTTCAATATTGTTTACTGGCTGTATTACATACACTAATTTATGCAATAACATTACTACAGACTACATAATTAGACTTGTTGGACTTGTTACTTTTCTTTCTCAACTTAACAGAAGAACTGTAGTAGCCATAATGTTACACACTAAGGTGAGACCCACCTATTGAATACTTCCAGATTTAAGCTTTAAAAAACAAAACAAAATGAAAACAACCCACAACCCAAATCTAGCTATCCAGCCTCATTACATTCAGAATAGTATACACCTGTTCTTAAAGAGCATCTTCAGCCAAAGCACTATACCTCAATGTTTACAAAGAGTCTGCACATCACCTTTGATCTTTCTGTACACACTTGCATCTGTTTAAGTGGATTGAAAATTAGTCCTACTATATTTCTTATCACATACTGACAGCCCACAGCAGCATGCTTCCAAATAACACAGTAAAGCAACCCAAAGAAGTAGTAATGTCACAGTCTTTCAACATTTAGTATATAGAAATTTGAGGAAATAACTGAAGGATTATAACTGTTACATAATGCATCATTTCAAAGTTAATAGATTGGGAAGAATTTCCATAGCATCTGAGAAGTAGCACTTAAGGAGGAGTTAATTAATATTTTCAGAGAGGTGGGGATCTTCAAAAGAAAGAAAGAGTAGCAGAGACAAA
The DNA here is from genome assembly GCA_009867235.2 of Psittacus erithacus. Taxonomy (NCBI): domain Eukaryota; kingdom Metazoa; phylum Chordata; class Aves; order Psittaciformes; family Psittacidae; genus Psittacus; species Psittacus erithacus. Next base: position 4,034 of record WYDI02009263.1, on the reverse strand, counting down.
TCTCACGGTTTCCAAGTAAGGAATCAGCTGATTGGATCTAACTGGAATTCTGTTATTTCCACGAAGTAGCTAAGTTGAAATTGGTGAGAACAACTGTGCCATTTGTATTTTGTATTAAAAAGTAAAAACCAAATGTGTTCATTCCTAGAGCAACCACAGGCCAAGAGTGGGCACTTCTGTGGCTGGCAATTGCAACACATTCTCCCAAAAGTTGGCAGATGTCTGGGCACAGACCTGAGATTTCTGCATACCATTTCCTACAGATTTCCTTACATTGCTGAGGAACAAGAGATATGGCTGAGCCTTACAGCTCTCTGGTGATGCTGGATGAACTACTCTTGAGGAGCTGCTTCTCCCAGCCCAACTGCTTGTCACCTGACAACTCCAGCCAAGGAGCCACAGGCGAAGTATTAGCAAAGTCCATGCAACTGAGAAGCAATAGGTCAGTCACCTCCTACCTGTATCAAATCCCCTTCCCTATTACCAGGTTTTTCCTAATAGAGTTTACAGTATGTTGCCTAACAGCATTTTATTGAAGCATAACTATTAACAGTTACATTATGTTTTGTATTGAAAGTGTTTCATACTCTTAGGAGAGTCGAGATATACAAGCCAACAGAGTCTATGTTGCTATCAAGCTGATTGTTATCAGTGCCAGCTAGTACAGAAAGAAACACTGAGGAGGACAGCAGGGAGCAATATACAAAGCTAGGAGTTAATAGGGAATACAGATAAATGATGTGGAAAGCTTCTTCATCAGTTCCTCATTGCCTGGCAGTAAGGTCAACAGATGACCTTATCCAGCTGACACTACAACTCTTTTATCAGAATGTAATAATAAATGAAACACGCCTACATGTTAATGTTCATCACATCCTGCAAGACCTAGACCTCCTAACAGATCAGGATCTGCCACCTCTGCCCTTTGTATAGCAGACTTCTGCAGAAACAGTCTGGAATGATAAATCACCAGAAAGGGTTTAAGTTGCTCATTATAAGGTCCCTTCCAACCCTAACCATTCTATGATTACAAAAAATATAAGGCTGCAAAACAGGCATTTGACATTGCTAATCTAGGGGGGTCCTTGAGACTATCAGTTTTACTGTGGGCTTGAAAGTCCCAATCTTATCCCAAGTTCAGTGGAGCGATGAAGTAGACTTCTAGCATCTGCATACACACAGTTTTTAGTTTATGGATCATCCAGCCACTTTGTTCACAAATGTTAGGCCAGTGGGCTAAAAGCAGTTACCTTGTACCATTACAAACAAAAAAAAAAAAAAAAAAGAAAAAGGGGGGGGGGGGGAAGGAGCAGAGGAAGGGCCATTAACAAACCCAGAGCAGTGCAAATACAAAATTCCACAAAGAACAGCATGTTCCAAAATAGCAGGGTCTACCCCTGTGCATCAAGAGTCCCTCAACACATGCCACTGATACAAGCCCCAGCCGTGCTGCCAGTTTTGAATGGCACACACCAAGGCCTGGCTGCATTGGGAGCTGGAAGCCATGATCTCGAGTGAGGAAACAGCTGCCAGCACTTGGCACGAAATTTTGCAGCACGGGCTAATAACCTGACCACATATTGAGGTAAGAGAGCCCCTTAACGCAGGCTGGCAATACCTTAGCCCAGAGCCAGTATCTCCTGTCTCCGGCTGAGCTCCTACCCACACACTTAACCACTAACCCTCATAAGGAAAACAGAATTTGGCATACCAGCTTGTCGTGGTTTAAGCCCAGCTGATAACTCAGTACCACGCAGCCATTCGCACACTCCTCCCCCTTCCTCCCGCCCACTCCCGGAGGGATGGGGAAGAGAATTGAAATTCACATTGGATTGAAACTAAATCCCCTTTCAAAGCCTCAAAAGGGAATTAAAACCAAAACTTGTGAACAGGGTATATAATCATAATTAATGATATGTAATCATAATCCCTCTTTCAACTACTTTTAGAAAAAAAGCAGAAGAAAATGTTTCTCACTTGAGAGCAATAGCTTGGCAGCAAGGAAAAGGCAGTGGCTATTAGAGGCACAAGATGGAAAAATGCATCTATTTATGTAGACTGCCATCTGGAGCTAGAAATTAGTGAGTACTAAAGAAACACAGCCTCTTCCTATCAATATATTGGAGTGATTTGACTGGCTTTTAGCAAGAAAGATGAAATACACAGTAATGTTAAGATCTGACACTGTTGCACTTTAGTAGTTAGTCTGCCTGCCCTGAAGAACCAGACTTCATGATCAACACATATAAGGTCCTATTGCTAATTAGGTTTTTGCTAAACCTGTTTAAAGTCGGTGTAGCTGCCTCATGCAATTTGCAGGAGGGGTCCTTCTTAGCTATGTTTCCCAAGGATATGAGCTTCCACTGTCCCAGACTGCACCCATCTGTCTCCCAAAAGTACTTGAATCCCTTGGCAATGTCAACCGAAAGGTAACAGAATAGGAAGGATCTACGAGATGCTACATTCTTACAAGTTTCAACAAAGCCGCTAGCTGAGCAGAGGAGAGAGCTCAGGTTAATCTAATCCTCTTACGCAGCAGAAAGGAACTTGAACCCCAACCTCATTAGTCACAAAAAATAATATTTTAATATCACAGAAATATTCCTGACAACATTCCTGTGTTTTATGCTACCACCGAGCAGCACAGAAACTGCCACTTTGGAGTCACCTTGTTCACCCTTATACAAAATGTTTCAGCCCTTTGTACTGCAAGTGAAGGATTCCTTGAGATAAACAATGAGGAAAATCATCCAGGGCTGGGGCCACGTTCCACCAGCTGCTCGTTTCTCATCACTGATGAACCTCTGTCCCTTCTCATGAATTCCAGTGTACTGAGGATACGTTCCTAAAATTGCCTTGGAAGTATTAGTCAAAAAAAAAGGCTGTGTTTTACCTGTTGTGTACAAAAGTATTTTTAAATGGTTTTGGCATTACAAAGCATAACACCCCCATACCTGTGATTGCAGAAGTATATTTCTTCCTGCCCCCATGGGCAACCATCCTGTAGCCCAAAGAAGGCATGAGATCACAGAATACTGAATTTCAGCATGCAATAATACCAGAATGTATATGCACAGGGTGAAAGAATTAAGAGACAAATGATAAATCTGGCATTTCTTAGAGGAACATCAGGCGACTTTGGTCTACTTATGGTCAAGGAGTGCAGAGTGAACTCTAATTATATTGCCTGCTCCTTGGTGTGATTATTTCTTCATAATTTTGTAAGCAATTTTAAGGCTGCAAGATTTATAAAAACATCACCTCTTGTCTTGTGCTGGTACCAATCTAAGAAATGGCCTGGTAGTCACTCTTTTACGCTGTTATTCTTAGCAAACTACAATTGCATTTGAGTATCATTACCAATGAGGACCTAAAATAATTACATGACAGCAGAAGGACATCATCTCTCCAGATTCTGACCAATAATGTCTTTTAACTCATCACTGGCTACCTGTAAAGTCTTCCAGAAAAGTATAGAATACCAGTCACACTGCCAAAAATGCTCAGATAGTTCCTTTGGTAAACGATGCATTTCAGTGAGAACATCAGCAACTTTGTTTACACCTGTGAACATACCAGTTTCTTTGTTCCATCTCTGAATCATCATTTGCTGTTTTGATCTGGCTGACAACATATTACCTGAGTTTTTTAGATTTTCAGAGGCAACTAACTTTGAATATTGTGTGCTGCAGCAAACAGCAGCTTTACAAATCAAAGCCAGCAAATAATTGTTTCAAGAAAGAGCTGAACAAGACTTTGGCATAAGTAAAGAATTCAGGATTGGATTTTACAATGGCAGTTAACAGCAGTTCTTGTCAATGCTTGTTCCGGCTCCCATTTAAATCAATGCCAACAGAAATATGGGAGATCACAGGGGAAAAAAAAAAAAAAAAATAGTTATTTGATCTCTATAATGGTAGGAATCCTTCCTGTCGTGGTTTAAGCTTAGTCGTAAATTAGAAAAAGCATGTAGCCTGCTTGTTTTCCCCCCACAACCTTTCCTTCCCCCCCCCGGAGGGATGGGGAGGAGAATC
>WYDI02009260.1:0-11047 GCA_009867235.2 Psittacus erithacus | reverse complement strand
ATACTCCAAGTGAGGTCTCACGAGAGCAGAGTAGAGGGGCAGGATCACCTCCTTCAACCTGCTGGTCACGCTCCTTTCGATGCAGCCCAAGATACTGTTGGCTTTCTGGGCTGCGAGCACACACTGCCGACTCATGTTCATTTTCTCATTGTCCAACACCCCCAAGTCCTTTTCTGCAAGGCTGCTCTGAATCTCTTCTCTGTCCAGCCTGTAGCTGTGCCTGGGATTACCCTGACCCACACTGAATCTGATTTTCCTGTGACGATAATTGATGAGTGATCTCTCCCTGCCCTTGTCTTAACGCATGAGCCATTCATCGTATTTTTGTCTCCCACTATCCAGCTGAGGAGAGAAGTGATAAAATGGCTTTGGTTGGAACCTGGTAGCCACATAGGATCAACCTGCCATACTAGTTTTCAAACTTTTAGATTTTTCTTTATATTTCTAATGATATTTAACTGTATGTATGATTACATTAAAGTCAGGGCATGTGCAGCTGCTTTAGAAATAAATGGAAGCTACAAGTATGCAATAGTTCTGAAAACCTTGCTACTTTATGTGTTGAAATGTCAGTTATTATAGCTAGCTCTAGGACAGTTTATAGGCTAAGACTTTTGCTTTTTAAAAAACAGTCACTGAATCTAAACTGTGAAGCCACAGCTGTGAATTATATAGACAGCTTCTTAAATGAGTAACACCCAAGACACTTTACTTCCCAGGAAAAATATATAAAGAACAAAATAAAGTTGCTCTTTTTGGTAGAATATGAAAGCAGTTAGCTGGTGTTTTGAAGAACTTCATAGCAAAATGGAGCACATTATAAATATAACCAGATCGCTCAAACTGTGAGGACAACAAATTTTTTAAGTAAAGAAAAAAGTAGTTTATGGTTATTCCTTTGTCTTATTTTTACTTAAATTTTTTTGGTTTGGTTCGGTTTGGTTTGGGTTTTTTTTTTGTTTTGTTTTGTCTTTTGGGTAGGTTTTATGTACTATGTGAAAAAGAATACACAGAAACAAAGATTAAGGAAAGATATTGCACTGTTATTACAGAAAGGCTTAGAAACACGGCATTTTTATATACAATCAGGCACTGGATACAGGACGGACTGGATTGCATAGGACAGCCTCCCTCTTGATAGAACATATGATATGTCTGCCAGAGGATACAAGTTAGCCCAGTAGCAAACTAATAAAATTTTCCAACAGAACACTGTTAAACAATGCTCTTCCTGAATATGGCTTTCCCATAATAATATGGGAAAATAATCTGAATTTATTACTCAGTATTTAATGTACTGTTTAAATAAACAATAAGGGTAATAATGTCTTCAGTAGTGTATTTCACCTTGTCAATGACCTTCACTAATTTCCCAGGTCATTATTCATTTCCTTTTTATGTCAGCTAATTCACATGTACATTTATGCATTTGAGCCTAATTTTTACTGAGAACAGAATGAAAAATGTTCTCTCAGGATTTTGGTAACAAGAATTTTTGTATTAGTAATGCACAATTTACTATTAAATAATATTACTTAATCAGTTTTGTCCATCTCAAGAGCTAAGGATTACACACAAATCTAATACTGAAGGAAAGTGAATGTCAGTTATCTTTAAGATATGAAGACTATTGCATATGTGTCATATATATCAATTATGGTTTTGGTGTTCGCATCTCTGGGATTCCCAGAACTGTCTTATAATGATTTCAAGGAATATTACATGGTTAAATCTCAAAATATTTTTATAGTAAACTGCATAGCCAAAATACCACTGACTTCTAGCCATAACAGATATTTCTAGAGAGCAGAGGAAAAGATGATTTTGTAGGTAAGACCTGGTTTATTTAAGGACACGGTAGAACCAAAGAGTCGAACTTGTGCTACTAAGGAAATCTGCGTAGCTGTGATGGTAGTCACATGTGTCAGTGACTTCGACAGCCAGTTCTTGGCCTCATGCCATATGTTCTCATCCCAGTACAGGAGATACACACTAACTGGGATGAAACTCACCTTTATTACATTCTTTACCTTGTTTCTGGATTCATGACGCTACCATAGGTATAGCAGCTAGTCTAGGCCAAGCCAGAAAATTGGAGACTTCCTAAGCCTAAATCCTTCTCCCTTAAGCAGATGCTAGCATTTTATTTATCTATTCATTAATACTACATTGGCCATTGACGGCTAGAAAAAATATTCTAATGGTGGGCAAAATTAACATGTACTTCTGTACTGTGGAGGACTGATCTTTGTCCTTCTTGAACCAGCTTCTTTTGGTTGCTCGTCTTTTATGTTGTAAAGAGTTTGTTTTCATGTAGATCCCCTAAACTATCCTGCAGAGAAAGCTTAAGCGCTGACAATGGAAATACATAGATGGAACACATGGTGCCAAGAAACTGATACTATATTTGCTGAAAAAATAACCATCAAGCCTGAAGGTGGCCAACTCTGTTCATTAAATCCTCTTGATCCCTGAAGAGCTACAGGTGCCTTGGTGGCATAGGGAAAAAAAAAAAAAAGTCAGGAAGGAAATGTAATTATTTACATTTAGAAGAAGGTAAATAATACCCAAACTACCTAGTCAGTAACAGATGAGAAGGAAAACAGCTTGAACTTCTTTTATTAAAGATGTGACAGAAAAGCACAGACAGCCTTTGGAACTAAAGTGTAATTTAGAGGAGACTATATTGTAAGAGGTTTGCAGTTTGGGGATGTTTCAAAGTCCCCAAGCACTCGGGGAACCACAGATGCCTGTGGTGAACTTTCCGCCCTGTCTGCTCCAGACAATTGTAAATTTCTGTTCTAAATATGGACTGCATACAATTGCCTCTGTAGTGGATGGGGGATCCAGTGGCCTCAGTCACGAGCTAGCTGCATTATATACCATGTGGTTTCAGCCCTGGAAGATTCAGGAATCTAACCTCTCACTCCTGTAAATGCCTGCAGATGCCTGCATGCAGGAATGATGCATAGGATTGCAACGGATCTAAAAAAGACAGGAAAGGATGATAATAATGATGACACCAGCTAGTTACATGGTGTACATTCCTGATTTCAGATTCGTTCATAAAGTTTAAGAATAAAGCTGCATCTTCCACTAAGTGTGTTTTAGTGGGTACTCTGGCTTTACTCTTGTAAATGTGTTGGGCTGTTTTGATTCATTTGTCTCTTTCTTTTTTTTTTGAAAATCCTTGTTTCTGCTTTTTTCCAATTTATATATCCATAAATTTTCATTGTTGTCTAATATGGTGGACTCAGTAAAAATACAAAGATGGCCAACAATGCAATGATTTCCCCTGCACAAGTCGGGTTTCTCACTTGAAATTTGGTAACTTAAAGGGACTGTAGTGGAGATACAGAATCCTGTTAAGTAAAAAGACATTTAGCTTATAAAGAGAAAATTTAAATTCTCATTTGTCTTTTAGGCTGACCATATTCACCATAAGTTGCTATCTAATGACAGTGCAATGGTGACATTCCTTGAGAAAGGAATAAGATGGAGAGAGAAATTTTAGGCATATTGTTATGTGTCAGCATCTAATTCTTTTGAACTATTGCCGCTCTCTTTCCTTCCAAGGCCATAAATTTGTTTTATAGCTTGTAGGTATACAGTGGAAAGGGTTGAAAACATAGCCAAGACCACAGATGGAAGTAGAGAATTAGGAGTCATTTCATGGAAAAGGACTCTTGCAACTCCATAATTCATTTTGCACGGTAGGAAACAAAAATTCTTTCAAACACCAGGGGATATAAATATGTGGATTTCCTGAATTCAAAATTCAAATCACAGCTGGTTACAGAGGAATGGAGTGAATATGATTATTTTGTGTAACTGCCTAGAAGCAATGCCTAAGAGCATTCTGGTTTTTTAACTGTTAATTGTAAATGTTCTCAAGCATTAACACAAGTGTTCTTTTACCTCTCTCTTGATATCTGCCACCTTTTTATGGGCTTGTTTGAAAGAATATGCTCTCTAAAAGATGCCACATGTGGCACTGACAGGCAGCTTTTTGGAGTATGGCAGACAGCCAGTTAAGTACACTTAGTAGTGTTTTCTGTCCTTCTAGCCATATCCTACAGAATCTACAATTTCTGCCTTTGCAGTACTCTTCAATGTCAGAGTTTTTGTTCTCTTTAAACTTTCATGTGTAAAAGTGATGAAAAAAGGCACACATTCTCTTGCTAATTGATTTTTCTCTCCTTTCAGTGCACAAATCCCAGAGTGTGTTAACAAGTCTCTCTCAGCCTTTTCAAGCAGTCTGAGTGCAAAGCAGGTTTTTAGTTCTCTAAGAGGGGAAAAGAAAAAAAGTTGTTTTACAAACCATAGCTTTGGGTCATTCAGACTACTAGCAGTTTGTTCAAAATCTAAGGGAAACCTTCATATCAGAAATGAAATTTTCAGGTTTTGCCAGAGTATAAACTGATAGGAAAATACATGTAACCTTTGCCTATTTCATGTGCATTCATTTTTTTTCAGCTGCATTTGGCAGCGAACCAACTCTTGTAAGAGAATCTGCTACAAGGACTGCATTAAATACCTTAGTAAAGCTTCTGTGTGTGTGTGTGTGTGTGTGTGTGTGTGTGTGTGTGTGTGTGTGTGTGTGTGTTCAAATTTGTGATAAAACATAGTCAGTACTACCTCTTCTGCCAAAGGGTCAGTCTAGCCTAGGAATTTCCTACATCAGTGGGTATATATAAACATCCAAGAAAAAACAAGAAAAGGACAAGCACAAGTAATACCTACTGTCTGAATCTTTATATTATGACCAGAGAAAATAATATCGTTAAAGAGCACTTCTGCAAGTTAACACCAATTATGCCCTCATATGCCACAGTGAAACCTGTTTTCAAAAGACACTGATCTTTGTCCCTCTGAAATTTCAGATACCTGTGGAATGTATTAGATAGACTGGATGCACTCAATTTTAGAGGACATTTATCCCATAACTTCGTATTTAAATGTTAGGAATGCAGATCTATTATTATCTAAATATGAATGCATATGAAACAAATGATGAATTTGCATGTGGTGTATAGGCCACAGAAAAGTTTGAGCTGTGTCTCTTTCAGAGTCTGACATATATTCTGTAACTGCCTAATTCTGGGCTGACTTTAAAATGCAGGTTATCATAGACTCTGTTGTTTCACAAATATAATTTTATGTAAAACAGTATTAGTATGTGACAAAATATTAATTTCTGAGCATATTTTGTTTGCACAGTGTTTTCAAATCAATATTCTGAGCTTCAAATGGGATTTTTTTTCCCCTTACCTCAACTACAGATCGCATTAGTAAATATTTCTTTTGTGCAAACTCAGATTTGTTACAGTGAGGTACAGATTTGCTAGTCTTCTTGCCTTCTTAGCTACTTCAGGGGCACAAAGCATCCTGCATATTTTCTGGCTGGCTAGAACCTCTGGCTACGTGAGGTTACTGATGCATCTCACGAAGAACCTGCCAGCAGACGTAGGAAATGTGCACACCTACATGTCCACGGCCCTAAACCAAATTTTAACTTGGCGGGATTGATTTTGCTTTCACTGTAGGAAATACATCAGCCTTAGAGATCCTGGGAAGATACAGAATGTCTCATTTGTTGGGTCAGTTTTACATTGTGGAAGCACTAAAGATTTTCAGGGAAAATGAAATTCAAAAAGGATGAGAGCTCCTACTATTTGCAGCACACCTTCAAGAAAAACAAACTGACAAAACCCCCAACAGTAGAAAACCTCCTAATCAGATGACAAGTCCATAATTGCCTTTGGCAGAGAGTGGGATAAGTCTAACCAACAACCTGTCACTAAGTTACCTTCAGGTGCCGCCACTTAAAATAATACAGATTCTTTAGCGAGCCCATCCCCTTCCTGATTTAATTAATGGTGTGTTGCAGTATGGCAGCAGGTTTCAAGAGTTTTTACCTCTAATTGCGACGTGAGAAATCTGGACATGCTGCATTCAGTTACTAGTTGCCAAACAGCTAAAGAGTCCTTACAAGTATTTTCCAGAGATTAAATCATCTCCAATTTTTTCTTCTGAGACTTCAGAAGCAAAATGTTAAGCCAAATATTCACAACAAAATAAATATCTCTCTGCCTGTCATGAAAAGTGGAAATGGTCCCAAGGTGATACGCAACAACCCTCAGTAACAGTAAATGGAGTTACAGCTCCCTTTTGTCAGTTTTACTTTCAACTGTGATTTAATTCTGTTTTGTCATTTTCCTCACTGTTCAGTGTTTTGATTCAGATTTGTACAGATTAATGTACTTAGATATAATGTGGTTCGAATGAAGGAAATATTTTCAACAGTGTATTTTTAGAATCAGGCTTTAGAAAAGGGGGCATTCTGCTAGGGGAAGGGATTGACTTCAGCAGGGTTTCCCAGCAAGCCACTGGCAGGACAAGAAATAGGATCTTGGTCCCCTGGGGCTGTGCCTGCTCTTCTGTCCAGCAGCCTCCACAGCTGCTTTTTATAAGTAATAGTTACAAAAAGCAGGGCCAGGAAAATGCCTTCATCATAAACCAAGAAACAAGAGGTATTCAAATGCTTCCAGCAATTGTTGAGCCATTGATTCACAGTCATCTCTCAAAGCACCAAGCACGACAAGCAGTAACTCTTTCATTCCTGCAGCGCATATCTGCACAGCACAGGCATTAGGCAGAGAAGGAGCTGCCTAATTAAGAGGGTTTGTCCTGGCTTTAATGCAGTTTAAGGACAGCTGCTTTAAGTTGCATTATTGGCCTGTGGATACCACTAAAGATGTTTTCTCTTCAGAATGGATCTGTTCTGTGGCCTTTAGCAAATCAATAAATCTACTTAAATAGAATGGGGTTACTCTGTTTTGGGAGGTGCCTTGTGTTGGGCGTGCCAGCAAGTTATCATCTGCCTGCTGTTACCTCCTAATCCAGTGGGAGTTGTCACCATTTAAAATGACATATTGTGCTATTTGTATCATTTTCTGAAAGGTTGCTTAGCCAGGTGCAACTCTTGGTAGCACAGGGGCAGGAACTACAGCTGCAAATGGATGGAAATCCAGAATTCTGTAGTGCCAGTAAGAGAGGATCACCAGATGGGAAATTTAGTAGGAAGTCACAGTGCCTTTATGAATTTCCCACTGCACATTTCCAAGTGAAAACAAACACTTGAATTCTGAAAATTATGATATATTAAACAATTACTGTGAATTGCAGGTAGCTGGCTCAGACGTACCTGAGGTTCTTGGATTACAGATGGCAAATTTAACAAGGCATTGTGACCTGCTTTTGCTATAGATACTAAGGGAGCAGGGAAAAGTGCACAGAATCTCTGACAATGGCTTCCAACAGTATTGGGAAACCCAAAGAAAGGCAAAGAGGGAATTAATACGCAGAAGCTTGCTGATGTATTCTTCAGAATAACACAATCTATGGCTTCTGCCATCAACTGTTCATGAATAGAAATTATCCAGTAAATAATGAAGGTTTGTCCTCATTAGAGAAGAGTTGCACAAAAGCATAGAGATGCTGTAATAGATCAGTTAGATCACTGGAAAGTTTTCAATGAGCACTTTCTTGTGTGTGAGGCATGCTGTCCTGCAGACAAGTTAGGAAGCAGGAGGTAAGGGAGAGGAAGCTGTTGAAAGTTACCTGTATTTAAAGTGGGAATAATCTGTCTTTTTGAGGAGTGATGAGCAATTTTCACAAAATGACAACTTCCTAGAACTTGCTGATGATAATAGACAAATTTGATTATTACCAAAAAAACTATGTAACATATATTGATAGATCATAGAATAACAGAATAGTTAGGGTTGGAAAGGACCTTAAGATCATCTAGTTCCAACCACCCTGCCATGGGCAGGGACACCATACTAAAAGTCACCCTAGTGCGTGGGAAGATAGACAACAGACTGTAGCATTAAGTATTTACTATTTCCATAAGGCTTTCTTTTGCATGTTTGCATGTAAATATTTCAAGGATTATGGAATTATACAGAGATGTGCCAGGAAAGCTTTTTGCATATCTTATAGGGCAGTCACGCAGGTAAATACTCTCAGCTTTCATTATCCATTTGAAAAAAAAATAGAATATTTTTATATCTGCAGTAGTAATACAATATTTTTTAAATAATAACTCTTTAGGTCAGATTTTTAGTTTTCTGTATTAAGATCTCTATGTGATAGCAACAGTGAGGGTAGAAAATACTGGCTTTATGATTTGCCAAAGGAGTGGAATAAGGATATATACTGAAATATTTTCGTATGTGACTTCTGAGGATTTTTCTGATTTGGTCTGATAACAGCCAAATTTGCTAAAGCTGTTTCAGTAACTATACTCTATTGGTTAGATACTCAGTGATGAAATACATGTTTCCAGGTCTTAGATCTACAGCATATTGAGTACTGACCTAGAAATCAGGAGTCCAGGTTTCCTTATTGTGCCATAGACTTCCTATGTCAGAGGCTGACTTCAATTGTCTGATACCTAAAGAAGGATGTAGGAATTGACAGGATTTCCAGAAGTACCAGATTATAATTCAAGCTTAACCTATGGTAAGACCAACTCTGAAGGTGCAAGTTATGGCTGTGCTCTGAGTCGGGAGAGGTTTTAGCTGCAGAACAGATTTTTCTGTGACCTTGAAACCAGGCTGTCTTTTGCATGAAGAGCACATCTGTAAAGTGGAGATAACAGTGTGGTGTTACAAGGAAAAGAAATTGTAAGTTTGGGATAGATCTGAAAGAAAAATTCTGATAAGTAGGAAATTAAAAAATACAGTTTCTAGAATCTGCATCCTCTTCTAAGCTAGTGGTAATATGATATATTTATTTTGGCTTGGATAGTCAACGATGCTGGAAAAATATGGAGAAGGAAAAAATATTGGCTTTATGATTAGCTCCTCAGTTTTTCATATGGCTCCTTGAATTGCTTATATATCTTATTATTTTACTTCCCTATTGTCCATAACTGCCATTTGAAAAGTGGTAAACAAAGTTATGCAGATTCATTTAGGAAAACTGCATTTTTCTTTTATAGAGAGTCTTCCTTAAACAAAGTAATTTTATTGAGTTTATACCGCATGTATCAATATATACAAAATTAAAAAATGGGAAAAAAAAAGGGGGAGTGGGGAAAGGAAGGGAGAAAGTCTCCAAAGACAAGCCGTTTCTTCAGCCTACGGATGAGGAGTAAAAACCAAGATATGCTTTTGATTTAGATGTGTCAGTAACATATAAAGCAAATGTCTGTACTTAAAAACTTATGTTTTGTCAAAAAGCAAGACAGGTAATAATGTTATACAGTGTTTTGAACATCAGCTAGTTGCAGGAACGATGGAATGTAGGAGATCAACTTGAAATGGCTGGGCCAAATGTGAGAAACTGCAGGGACTCTCTGCACTCATTCAGGAGCTCAGGTCTTTTGGATCCAAATGTTTACAGATGGATAAGAATCAGACAGGTCTTCTGCATATCCAGGCACAGCCAATGCAGCTGCCAGAAAAAAAAGCAGCCAAAGCAGAAAGCAGGTGGTCTGGCATTGTTTTAACAGCAGTCTGAGGGATGACTGTAGCACCTACCAAAACTTCAGCTTTTCCCTGTTTCAAAATTTTCATTATTGCACAAAAAGGGATATATTCAGGCACCATGAAAGTAAGTACAATGTTTGAAGTATGTGCTCTAGCCTTAATGATAATTGTTCATTTTCTGTGCCCCAGTCAAAGTCTGCAGAAGGTTATTCTGTCCTCTAAAATTGTTTAATTTGCCCATGATAGTGTACCTAAAAAAACAATCTGCAACCACTAGCAAAGTTCAATAGGCATCAGCACTTCCACTTCCAAGCCTTAAGATGTCATACATCTTTATTGCCACTGTTAATCTGATTTATTATCTGGATCAATTTTATTTAAGACCAGGACTCTGAATGAGACATTATCACTTCAGAATGGCATTTTATCAGAAAACACACTTCTAAAAAAGGTCATGTGGACTGAATCACAAAGAATTTGGCTTTCTTCCCTACATAACTTACATAAAAAAATAGAAATGCCAGTTCTTGATTGTTAGGAAACAGCTCCATTCCAGACACAATCAATTCAAGTGCATGGCTGGAAATAATAAAGCAGCAAAAGACTGATAAATCTGTTATAGATCTCAAAACTATAGAATACTTCTCCTGTTCTCAGTTTTGAAATTAAAATCACTTTCTGTATCACTGATGATTCAATACATATCATCTGATGATACAGCTATCCAATCCATCTTAAACCAGCACAAATAAAATACAACTGAAAGTAAACCTGAACACTCAAATTATATCAGGAAAAAGCTAGAATATGGCATTTATTTCCAGAAAAAGAGACTTGTGTACATATGCATGTATTATTAAAAAACTTCAACTTATACAGTACAGCTGCTCTCCAAACTTAAAAGGACTAATGTTTGTCTGTCTTTGGTTAGCTGATGAAGTGAGATCATTCTCTTTCCTATGTCCTGCTAAAGGCTTTTTCTTTTTCTCAGAAAGGTCTTGAATTCAACAGCATGACTTATAGCTACTTGCATGCAGAACAGCTTGTTCGACAGAGATCCCAGGCAGTTGTGAAACTTATGCTTTAGAATTCCCCCTTTTTTACTGCAAATAAAGTCTAACAAATGTTTTAATGCTTTATATAAAGTATGCATGTGTCTATAGAATCATAGAATAGTTAGGTTTGGAAAGGACCTTAAGATCATCTAGTTCCAACCCCCCTGCCATGGGCAGAAACACCTCACGCTAAACCATGTAACCCAAGGCTCTGTCCGACCTGGCCTTGAGCAGCATCATGGGTGGAACATTCACAACTTCCTTGGGCAATGAATTCCAGTGCCTCACCACTCTCACAGTAAAGAACTTCTTCCTTATATCCAGTCTAAACTTCCCCTGTTTAAATTTGAACCCATTACCTCTTGTCCTATCACTACAGCCCCTAATGTACAGTCCATCCTCAGCACCCTTATAAGCCCCCTTCAGATACTGGAAGGCTGCTCTGAGGTCTCCACACAGCCTTCTCTTCTCCAGGCTGAACAGCCCCAACTT
>WYDI02009259.1:0-39364 GCA_009867235.2 Psittacus erithacus | reverse complement strand
TGAGATTACGGTCAACCAGCACCCCAAAGTGTGTCTCCTCAAGGCTGCTCACAATTCATTCTCCATCCAGCCTGTATTTGTGCTTAGGATTGTCCTGACTGAGGTGCAGGACCTTGCACTTGGCCTTGTTGAACTTCATGAGGGTGGCACTGTCCCACCTCTCCAGCCTGTCCAGGTCCCTCTGGATGTCATTTCTTCCTCCAGTGTGTCAACAGCACCACACAGCTTGGTGTCTTTGGCAAACTTGCTGAGGGTGTGCTCAACCCCACTGTCCATGTTGCTGATGATGTTAAACAGCACCAGCCACAATAGTAACATCTCAGGAACACCACTTGTTTCCATGCTCTGTATGTGCATACAGTATGCTGCATTGTGGTCAGAAAAATGCTGTTGTTTAGTAAAGGATAGCACAGAAAAGAGCATGATACTCTCTTCCCCCTGAACTCCTTCATCATTTTTCTATTCATCTTTCTTCTGTTTTCTTCCTCTGTTCTCTTTATATTTCTTCGTGTTACCTCTACTCCATTCTCCACATCTTTATGCCATCTGTGGCAAAGGCATGACTAGTGCTTTCCATTTTTTTTCATCATGTTCTTGTCCTTTCCTTGCCCTTTTTCTTTCTGTTGCAAATTGTCTCTTCTTATTCACTAGTACCCATCAGTGCCCCCCACTACAGTTTGCAAGGGCTGTTGCAAGACTGATTTGGAAGTCTCCACAGTAACAGCTGCAGCATCTGCATTTACTGCCTTTGGCACAGATTGACTCAGTGGTTTCTTCAGCCATTTGTTTTATAATTTTCATTTGTATTGTTTGAACACAGTATCATTCTTCCTAACAGCGCTAGCACAAAGCTTAGCATGGGTTTCAGTTCTTTCAGCCTCATTTCTAGCAATATAGCATCCCAGGTGCTGTCTTGCAAGCCTTGTCCTAACTCTAAATCACTGCCTCCTTTGTTATTAATCTTATATTTCATCCTAGTCTGTTTATCTCCAGATATCTATCCCTAAACGTCAGGCCCCTCTAGCAGGGATCCTAGTTGTCAGACCAGTCACAACCCTGGAAACTTTCAGTCCTATCCCAATGATTCCTTCCATCTCCAGACTGTAAAAGAGCCAGGCAGATCGTACATGTTATTTCATGCTGAGTAAGAACTTATGGATAGAAATAGAAAGTATTTTCGCAGACTCACAGAGTGGTTGAGGTTGGAAGGTGCCTCTGGAGGTCACCGTGCTCTAAGCAGGGTCACTTAGAGCAGGCTTCGCAGGGCCCTGTCCAAACAGCTTTTCAGTATCTCCAAGAATGGAGATATTTCAAGTAAGGAAGTTTTCCTTCTGACTTATGAAGGCAAAGAATAGAAAGCAGGAAAATTATTTCAGGGCAACTCTTCTGTAGTCCCCATTGCTCTCCTTTTCTTCTTTCCAGCATTTTGCACACCTGAATTTCCCTTTTTGCTCTGAGAAATCAGATTTTTGGCACAAGATTGTATCTTCAAATGCATTATCTATTGTTCTGTTTTGCTTTATTATTGTTTATAGCATGCTAGTTTGCAGAGGCCCCACTGAGGTTCCTTTTTGTAGTGTTAAACACTATATAAGCATACAGAATATGGGCCCTGTCCCACAGAGCTACTGATCTGATTTTCTTGTTTGCATCTCATTCTGTTGGAATAATGACACCATAATTATTTTACTATTCATTATTCTTCACATTCCCTGCCTGCCATCCGTTATCATAATTCACAGCTATATTTTCATGCTGCTTAAATTTGTTTACATTTTTAAGGGATGGTTTAGGCCAAATAAAGATACTTCATCCTGGCTTTAATCTTCGCAGCAGTTTGACAGGAAAAAAAAGCTTTTCTCCTCTGTAACAGTCTAAACATCTGCGAATGTCTCAGAACAGAGTTTCTGAAACAATAAGCTGAGACAGAAGGCAAAACCAGCAGTGACCCTGAGAAGTCACTCAAGCATGGTAATTCAAATTTTGGAAAGATCTTGTAAAACATGTGCTGCATGGCTTGTACAATTGCTGTTACAGGAAGGACATGTTGTAAATACTTCAGATGGCCATGAGGTGGCATGTGCAGCCTTAGAAGAAGCTCTAAAACAGCTGAAATCTGTCCCAGCGGCATTTCTGGGTATTAGGAAGCTCCACAGGGAGCCTCAGCTGCTGGGAGTAATTCCCACAGGCATTTGAAGCATGTATGAGAGATGTCCCTTTTCTAGATGAGTAAGGGAAGACACAAACGCATTGGGTCAATCCTTGCCCAGGACAAGGCACAGAAGGGAAAACCACCAGTCATGTTGTGTGACTCTGTCATTGCAGTGGTTTAAGAACGATCAAATTTCAACCAAATTTGAAAAAGTATAGAAGCCTTAGAGATAATTATGTATTTATTATTTTTGTAGAAATGTAGCTTAATCTCAATTAGGACACCTTTCCTTCATCTTTTTCTCCCCAGAAAGAAAAGAGATTTTTTTTCAGCTTTTCTAGGGCTCATTTAGCATCAGCCAACAGGGCAGCCAGCATGGACTTCTGGCAAGTTTGTCTTCAAACTTCTGCTTGGCCTTGGTGTCCTAGGAAGCCTGGGGAAGCTGGGTTTACTGCAGTATGGAAGAAAAAGTTTGGAAGACACAGGTCCAAAAGACACTTGGCTTCACATGTTCCATTGCTCATGAGATTACTTGTATTTCAGATTTCCCTGGCTTTAAATATTGACAGGAGCAAATGACCTTTAGCTGTTTGAATGAAATTGTGAGATGTGCATATTTGAAAGAAGAAAATATATGTTATTCTTAGCTGGTATTATGAACAAGCTTTTCCCTTGATTTTCTATTTATTTTTACAAGCATATAATGCTGCTGTTTCCCTCATCTAACTTCATAAGCTGCTGCAGAGGTAGAAGCACTCATTTCAGACTCTGAGTTACTCTGTTATTCACAAGGAAGTGTGGGAAAGTGGGATGTTCAGCTCTGGGGAAAGGAAGGAGACAGCTGAATACACTGATGAGTCAGGTCTGCCTGGTCCATGGTCCAGTGTTAGGCTGCTCTACTGTGATTCTTGGACCTTGGGAATTTCAGTACATAGGTGTACTTCTGTTGACTCTAGCCTGAGTTCTGGATGTTACACAAGAACCCATACAAACAAAAACATTTTGCAATGCTTTGAATATAATGCAATTAAATCAAGTTTCTAACAGATCTGTGTTACAAAAAGATTATTTCCTGACTTGATAGCTATTAGTTTCCTAATCAAACCTGTCTCATATGTAATTAAAAATTAGAAACTTTACAAACTTCAAATGCCTTTTATTTTATATAGTTCAAAGATCAGTGTCTGTTTTCTATGTGCAATATAATTGTGGAAGAGGAAAAGAGAAGCCCAGAAAGATTTATTCTGTCTCATGATTTGCAATGTGATGATGAAGTTTTAAACATGGAAATGACAGTAAAGGTCAGTCCTCAGGTTGCTTTCTTAAATGAAAAAGAGAGCAACAGTATTTTCAGAGCCTGGGGCCAATATTTAGTCAGGTACAGGTAATGTATTGCTGCCAAATTTTCAGTAAAATAGATGTATTATGTATTGTTACTTTGTTATTCATGACCTAAATCAAATACAAAAGTTAAAAATTAATATTTCCATTTGGGCTTGACTCTGATGTTGCTTACATTTACTTAACATCACTAGAAGTTGTGTTCCTCTGTCTATCAGTTACCATGCAATGTGAATTACAGTGATTGAATTGAATCCTAATCGCATTCCTATTGTATAAAAGACATAATTTAAAAGAAAAACAGTTTAAGAAGAATGCACCAGAGAATAGGGCTCCACATAAACTATCACCCTTTCCTTTGAATTTTATGAAGCACATGACTTCCTGCCATTATGTCAATTGTTCCTGAAAAGATTTTCTTTTTTTGTCAGATTTGACATGTTAAGAATGTAGCCCAGGGGGAAAAAACTGTAGCAGGCTACAGATTCTAGTTTCAGAAATACATATTGTTATAATAGCTGCACAGAAAAACATTTTTCCAGGTGAGCATTTATATGCATAATTCTGGCATTGCATTCATGTGGCACCTTCAGTAGTCCCCTTTTCTGATGGAGTATCCCTACTTAGTATCTGATACGTGAAACTGAAATAGTTTCTGAGTTGTCCCATTTTTAACTTTAGTTTGTGAGATGGTGTTATTTCTTATACTTGATGGTAACTGTAATATATTACAGTTTAAAATGTGCAATAATAATAATATAATATGTAGTAATAAAATATGTAATATATAATATTACAGTTTAAAATGAACTTTTTCTTTTCTATAGTTTGTTTAGAGTCAACATTAGGAAAGAGAAGAATAACAATTCTTTATCTATTTTAACAAAAGGACATTTTTCCACTGATCCGTGTTTGCAGTGAGATACTACCATTCTTCCCCCACCTTGCTTTTTCCTAAGGATGTGTTGCCTGTCTCTGCTCAGCTTTGCTCTTCCTATACTGCTTTTTCATAATGGAATAGTTGCCAGTTCCTTAGCATCAGCAGCATCTGTTCCTCTCTCCTGTGAACCAATTGTCTGTCTGACTTCCCATCTCAGCCAGGTCACTTTAATTTCAGGGACCAGTTAGAGAATAGATAGTTTTCAAATGAGTGAAAAGGAATCATCATTTCTTTTTGTCTTTTCAGTATTTTGTGTCAGTTTGTACTTATATTTTATAGTCTTTTTATATTTTACCAGTGGGATAGTATTTGTATTTGCACTTCACCAGTTGAAGCTTTTTCATTTTAAAGGGTGCATGTCTGGTAAAATTGTCATTTCTGTTCTACTTTTGGCCTGGGTTTTGAATTTGAATGGGAACAGCCTGAGCACACTGTAGGACATCTCTAGACTTAAAAACCCTTCAAAAATTTATCACCAGCTTTAATGAATTTGCTTCCTTTAATAATATTCATGACCTGGTGAGAAATTAAGCTCTAATTCTCTTTTTCTTTTTATGGAACATTTGCTAGCATAAATGTTCTTGCATTGTGATGTGTGCTCACAAGACAGGAGTGGGCCAGGATGCACACAGGGAAACAGAATGGGGGACTAAACTAGGGTCATGAATACTGTGCTATTATTATCAGCCCTCAGTTTTGGTGCCGGTTGATATTATCTCCAATTTGAATCACGATATTAGAGTGGTATTGCTTTATCACCCATCTGACCTTTATAATGGTCATTTCATTTTAATAAATAGAGTAACTTATCTGGAGCATAGTAAGCCTCTCCCAACAGACCCAATAATGATCAAGGGGAGTCCCAGGCACTGGATCCAATTAGATGTATTTAAAGATTAAATGCAACTGATTGATTGCTTTAACTGAAGTTTCTTCTGCAACACGTTCAGACATACAACTATTTTCAAAGCTACACTATCCTGTAGCCCAGCCAGGAATATTTTGATGTGAGCCATAGCCACATGATGACTTTTGAGGGCATCAGAGACTTAAGAAGATTGCAGTTCTCCAACCTGAGCTGGAACAAGCTGAAAAAGTCCAAAGGTGACATCTTACATAAACATATTCTTAACATGCTCAGTCATGACATCACACACAATCCATGGCGTAGCATGCATATCAACAATTGAAATTCCTGGGAAAGCATTCTAACCATTACCACGCTTCAAAAGGCTTAAAACCTGGTCCTGCATGTTATTAATTCTAAAGACCCTTGCAATGTAAGAAGCCTTATGATCATGTTATGGCATCTTTGTTCTCACAGTGCCTTCATTTCTTTTTGTAGTCACAGCCTAACCAAGTAAATGAGCTTTTGTGGCCTTTTTTGCTGAGACATCTCTGAAGCATAATTCCTTTCTTTTTTACTTCCCTTAAGAATTAAATTTATTGGTGGCCTGTGACAGATATCAAAATCCAAGCCCTGGCTTTAATTTTGCTGTCTCAGCTTCACTGAATAAGGGGTGGGAGCAGCAACAGTTCCTAGCCTTGGTGATGCGCATAGACACTGTTAGTCTCTGTTATTGCATGTATCTGCACTAGCACAGCTGTGTTGGCCAGAGCTTTGGCAACACTCAGCCCTTCTACTGACTCTCATTCATTCCTATTGCCCAACCAGGGTCGGGAACAAATGTTCCCCTCTCTCCTTTATTCCCTTTGAATCAGTACATTTCAACATTATTTAAAGGGCTCAGTAAGAATCAGAAGAGTTAAACCTGACAAATTTGAGACATGGAAAGGCTTTCAATAAAGCTTTTTAGATTATTATTTAACACTAAAAATTAATATTTTGTACAAGATGAAGTCAGGCAAACAGTGTACTTATCTGAAGAGAACATCTCTTTTATTATAATGACAAGCTAACAAAGGAACAGGACTCCATTGTGGTACCCAGGAACATCCTGGGTTGATGCTGGGTTGTTTGTGTGGCCTGTCAATTAAGCTTCAATTAATCTTTTCAATGCACACTAAGATATAAAAAGAAATAATAAGAGCTACCAGTCCCAGTCTCTAGTTCTCTGTTGTTTTTACTTAGTTTTTTATCAGATTAAACCTTTAATTTTGCTGTGTTCTGCACCACCAGTTCAGTGTGTCCATTTGGTAACTCTTGAGTATTACACACTAATAAACCTGTGCCCCGCAAAAAACCTGTATTAGTATTACACACTAAAAAACCTGTCCCCCCCCCCAGTTTCTTAGGTATCAAACCCCAATGTCTAGTTAGTTCAGTTCAGAGCAAAGCAGAAAATCCTTACTCCTTCTCAGATGGCATTCTACCATTGAGCTTGTAAGTGATTGCATTTGGCTTATTTTTTTGTCAAAACATACCTCTATTTTGCTCACAAAGACATTATTGCTCAGTTGATTCTATCATTCTATGATTTTATGAGAAGTGTGTTTTTACCTATTACGTTTTAAACTAGTGAGCAGTCTTATTTTTCATGTACAGGATAGGTTTGTGGTGACGTCTTGAAGTTTTAGTGACACCTCTAAATCCTTTAAACATTTCTCACGTGTCCTATGAAGCTTTCTTTGTTCATTTATGTAATATTGGCAACAGTGCAAGCTCATATGCATCTGGTTTTCTATCACTAGTTCTAGTGCTTTTCAGTGTTCTGTGTTCCTCAGATACTGTCTTCCATTGTGTGAGCATGAATTCATCTGTTCCTAGCTACATATTTTGCAATTTGTTCTATGTGCTTTTTAAACAGCACCACCAAGTTCAAACTACTGTTTATAGCTGACCCTACTAACGTCTTTATGTCATCTCCTAATTTACAAGGAAGGTAGTAAATTGGTAGATAAATTAGTTCTTTTCTACTAGGTCATTGAGAAAAAGACTTTTTAGCAGAACATAGTAAGAATACTTTGATTATTTTCATTCTATTGTTAGATTTTGAGATACACCCTCTAAGCAGTTTTTGTCTATTTACCAATAGACAAAACCTTCACTTTTGGATATCATTATTTTTTATTACATTCTCAGACAGAAGCTATTAATGTTATCAATGCATTTAAATTTCTATCAAAAGCAATTTAATATTAATTTTTGTTTCCCAAGCACCATAGTAGAATTATTAACAAGGCTATTAACTTGTAATTATTTACGGTGTTGCATATCAGCTCTTCTGTGATATCTAAGGATGATATCAAACTAGTTGACCTATTTTGGTCATTCTATTTATCCTAAATACTCTTATAACTTCAATTCATTAATAACCTTCTAGAACTTCCCAAGCATACTATCACTTGTACGAAATGAATGGATAAGTGGCTCAGAAAGTTCTTCAACTGGTTCATTAATGTTCTTAATTGAAAAATGCCTGCTTTAAAAAGTAGTTCCAGTTTTAGATTCTTTTTAGCCATTAACAAAATACAAAGAATTTTTTATCAGTGTAAATTCTGAGCATCCCATCATGGTTCTTCCCAATGACAAATTAAAATAGGCACTGAAATGATCTTTTTCTTCTGTATTCTGATTGACTATTTTAAAATCTTTGGGTAGAATCAAGCCTATAGTATTGCTTGAATTTCATTAGGTCCTAATTATGGTCTCTAATTATATTAGCTATCAAATTTTCATTGACATTTTTAGCTTTACTTTTCAGGAATCTGTGCTTCTAACAACTGATTTACTATCACCGTTATAATTTTTCCTGGTTTTCATTCACTTCTGCTGTAGTGGAATAAAAGGACTGTAGCCTGATCCAGTAGAGTTCATGAATATTTGCTGTAGTCTGCAAGCTTAAAAGGTGGAAGATTTTTTAACTGTAAATGAAAAAGTGTGTAATGATGAAGCATTTAGTGTTTAACCTTCTGTGTTTTTAAAACTCTCTTAACTGTCTTTCACATTTTTTACCTGCAGATTTTTTGTCACTCATTTTGCTCATGCTGTCATGAAAATTGCCCTTTTAAAACACCAAGGAAATGTAAAGGACATGCTTAGGAGATACACTTGCGCGTGTTTTTAGAATTGACTCCTAAAGCATTACAAAGTCCTTAATCTACTTCCTTCATTTAAAGATTCTAGGAATTCAGAATGCTCTGGATGCATTTCAAAGGACAGTAGCAGTGAAGCTTCAAGAATAGTGAACAATTTTTTAAAGAGCAAAACCACTGGTGGCAAAGATAATGACAGAACTAGACTGATTCAGGACATCGCAGCTGGCTCCTTTGCATTCTCTCTCAGATCAGTAGAGACTGGCCCTGAGAATTTTTCATTAGAATATCATAGAATCATAGTAGCTTAGCTTATTTATTCTGCCAGTTTTGAACCCAACTTTTTCTTGATGTCACAAAAGTATAATATTGAAATATATTACAGCATTAGTTCTAGTAAATTCAATAAACGCAAATTCAATAAACATAAATTCTATAATGCATATAGCAACACAGTTTTTTAATACTGTCTCTTCAAATATACTCTGCCTTAAAATTTAGAGGCTTAGGCATATCTAAAGCCAAATGGACTTTGCCACGTGCATATTGAACTCTCTAATCCATTTCTCGTGATTAGTCAGGACTAAATTTACACAGCTCTACTAAATCCTAATATGAAAAACAGATTGCAAGAAGAGAGCTAGTAGGTCTAATTTTAAACCACCAAACGTCAAGAATAACTCTTTCAACATTATCTCTTGCCTTGAAAGACTACCTAAAATTATAAACTAATTAAGCAGACTCTTGATGAGCAGCTGGACTGAAGGAAAAAATGGTTTGCCTTATGAAAGAGCTTTGTCTTTGGGTTATTCAGTGCTTAATCAGCTTTGAGTTCTCAGTGTTTCTCAGATCATTCAGAATAAGTCTCTCCTGGATACTCTAGTGTCAGGCATTGTAGCTGAGCCAATACTGCAGCCTTTCCTTCACTAGGGTCATCAGTTTAGAACTCTAATTCAGCCTCTCATTTCATGGAATTTGTAGAAGTCAAATAGTGCTTGTCTGAGAAATTGGGCTGAAACTCACAAATAGATTTAAAAATTAGTGGTAAGGTCAGCAGATGGATATACAGACAGCACAGACACATTAGCCTTGTTCCTGTAGGAAACTGAGCTAGCAAAAACACGCAAGATTCAGTAGAGGAAGATTCAAGGTCATCTGAACCTGTTCTGATCCGTCATCTGAAATCATGTTAATCTACACAGTATGAAAGGTTAAAAGCTCCCCTGTCAGTTTGATTTGGTATTAGAATATAGAATAGCTAGAGGAAAACACATTTCTGCTGATAAGCGTAGTGTTTCATTCTGAATACATTAGGGAATTCATGTTTAGAAAAAATGCCAGGAAAATTAATGCTTTAGCATGATTTATGTTTTGTGGTATCAGAGAGAAGGGATTCAGAAGTGGTATAATAAATACTTTAGAAAATAAAATAATATAGGCAAAAAATGTTCTTTAGTCACCGCCAAAGCCAATCTAATGGTACTGAATATTTAAATATTATTTGTCTTAGATACAACCTTGATACAATACTGGATATTTTGGCCCCTTAAAATGCAATTTGAATTATTTGATTGGGAATCTGTGATCTTGTCTTTTCTCTGTTGTACAATGACTGGATAATGCTACAGTATTATCAGAAAGGGGGAGTTGTAATCATATAAACAGGTTGTGGATAGAATCACTGACACCCTTGTCTTTACAGGAAGTATGCTGCCAGGTATCTAAAGTCAGATCCTGTGTAAGAAAGTTGTTTGTTTCACAACCTGGGCAGCAAAATATATGGTTGATATTGGCATTTATTTGTTTCTGTTCAAGAATATTTCAAACAAGAAAATTACTGAATTTGTTAATCTATGATATAGGGAAAGAGTAGTTTGTATATAAAAAGCATGAAGAACCATAAAATTAGGATAAATTATGCTCTGACTTTGCAGAGTCTCTTCTAGGCCAAATATCCAGCCTTGGTGTCAGGCTGAAATCCTGCTTCTATTAAAGTCCTGTTGCAGAATGAGGGTGTGTAAAGCAGACTAGACAATAAAATAATCCTGTATTTAAATGGATTTAAATGAAATAAAGGTATCTAAGACCTGATGCAACAAAAAAAGAAAAAAAGGTCTATGTTGGGATATCTTCAGCTGCAAAGGTACATTTGGGAGATGGCATACTTATGGTTTACAATTCTTAGTTTTGGAGGAGGAGCTGAAATTTTTTGAAGTGTAGCTCTGTTGCATAATACAGAAATATCATATCCTGCATCCAAGAAGTTGTCACAGATATTAGTAGGAAATGCACATATAGAAACTAAGCACCGAATGCACAGGTAGAATTAGTTTACAGCCTAATTGGCTGGTCGGTTTCTTTCAGTTCTAAAACTGAGTTTTATTACAGACCGCTAACTTAAATCTGGATGACCAACACTCTTCAGAAGTTCTAACTTCGAAAAAATGGAGCATTTAAGATGGGCATCATTTAGCAACAGCAATCTCTCACAAACAGAAGGAATACAGTCTTGTCTTCACCTCACTTTAGATGAAAACTACATCTCAACGCTAGATGGTACTATGATTACTGTGGTAGTGATAAGGCAGGCTGTTATGCTGGGACACAGTAGAATTGTTTCTTTATAGTGAAATATTGTAAAGAGTTAGTTTTTACTCGCTGCCGACAAAGTGAGGTTTTCAAATGTTAAAAATTTAAATTGCATCATTAGCAGAACTGAAGAGTGGGGGTGAGGCAGAACAGTTACTTTCCAGTAAAATATTTCTTTTTAAAATGTACATATTTATCTCTGTTTAATGATCTAACTGATCTAATAATCATTGATGTAGTTACAGTTGGACCCAATAACACAAACTCTGACACTTGTAACTTGTTTTACCTCCTGTATCAGCCACCTTTTTCTATTACAACTAACGGTATTGAGTGGTCTTGGTTATTTTTCAAGGAACTTCAAAGCTCAACCAAGATTACACCACATAGTGCAAATAGTAACTATCTTGTCAGTCTTAAAAGACATGTTTGAAAATCTGCCCCACTCTCATCACACTTCCACTGAGAAAAATAGAATCACATCTTTAGCTGGTTTAAATAAAACTGACTGCCTAGTAGAGCTAAACACAAACAGCAACTTTATGTCAACAAAGAGATTCATCATTTAAAGGTAAATCTTTCCTATTTTAAAACTAATTTGGTTTTATGCATTAGAAATACAGTGTTTCCCCACTTGGTCAAGTATAGAGGAAGCTATACTTAAACATAATTGGAATTTCTGCCTGTGAGTGCTGCATTCCTCCATCCTTACAGCGGAACCAAACTGATGAGAACCACAGTCTAACGTTTTTTGAGTAATACTCACTCCTGAGATGGAGGCACTGAACCCTCCAGCTGTACTGGACTCTAAATGTTCTCCAGAGATGACATCAATTATAACAGGTAGGCTAAATCAAGGTTTACAATTCACGGAATAGTTCTCTTAAATAACAAGCAATTACACCTGCAGCAGTTCCAGATCTTTTCAGCTTACCTGAAATGCTAATATATGTATTTGTGGACTGGATTCAGACACTAATGGAACTCTGAGGCCCTGATTCTTATTTGTGTTCAGACTGTAAAACTGTGAAAGCACAAAGGCTTTTAAGGCAATGTTGGTAGTTTTCAATTACTTTAAGGGCTTTCTTTGTGACTTGAATATTGAAAAGTGCTATTAGCCTAAATTAAGATAATCTGTATTTTGTTAAGCAATTTCTCAGTTTTGAATCCTGCAGATGACAGCTGAAGAAGGAGCTGAAAACAAAGTAGTCTGAATGTGCCTATATATGGGTGTTTTAAAGTCATATTCATAAACCTGCACTTTTTTCTACTTAGGGTTTAACTAATCTTATTATTTGGGACATAAGCAGAAATTAAATAGCCTGGAAACAAGATTACTATCAACTATTTGTATTATTCCATCATCCCCCTCTCAAAGCCTTAGATGGCACTGCAGTAATAAATTATTCTGTGTGCAAATTATTTCTATAAGATTTTTAAAATGGTTCCTTAAGATATTGAGACCCAGCTGATCAGACTTTTTAATATGTGTGCAATCTGTTCATATACTCCCTAATACTCTATTGTCAATTTCTGTCTCTCTTCAGCCATTTTGGATTAGGAATTGCCCTTTTTGTGATATTACCTAGCACAATGGTGTCCTGGCACACTGCTAGGGCTCCCAAGGCTTCAACTGTAATATTTGGAGCTTAAACATTTCTAACACCTGTGAAATTAGTACATATTACCTACAAATCTATATTGTAAACTGACTGAGAGAACACAGACTCTCTGTTAATCTGTTCCATAAGAAAACAGACATTCAGGTCTGCTCATATAAACATAAAAGAGCCTGAGAGCTACAGAACTAGAATTTCAGAAATGCAACATAGAAGCAAGCAGAGCTGAGTGTTGAAAGCCCTTGCCTTTGGCGCCAGAATCAAATCAATTGTTTACTGCTGCATAAAGAACTGTGAATTTGTTGTGAGATTTTCATCAGGGTGCTTCTTTTGAACCCCATTTCTTACCCCAAAGCCAGCATGTTATGGATCTGCTCATGCTCTATGTCTAATTTCTACCACTTTTCCATGTTATTTATATTCTCAATCCTTCTGGTGCTAACAGACCAGTTTAGAAATGTGTGCAGGGTGAATTTACAGCACAATAATCTCATGTCTTTCACCGCCTAAATCTTCATTCCTAATGCCAAGGTGGGTTCATGACATCATCTTTTCAATATTTTGTAATAATATTAAACTAATTTCATTTGATTGAAAATGGCCTTTGATCTCCTTCAGTACCCTGTTTGTGTTTTTTTGTGACAGCAATCAATCAGCACAAAGCTGACTGCAACCACTGTTTCCATTTTGCAGTATTGTTGAAGTAATCTGATCAATTAATTGCACCAAACTTTTTTAAGCACTTTAAACTGACCAATCATCTTTCTAAAGATCGAATATCTGAATCAGATAAATGTAATTGGCAGGTTTGCTAATGTGTTAGCAGAGGAACACTCTGTTTGATTAATTACATTTCCTTTTTACATGTATTGTATCTGAACTACACTCACATTGAACCAATACTGCCTGGACAAAAATCTCCCAAATCAGGTAACAAAGAGGCAGCAGCTGTACTGGAAGATGGCCTCTCATGGATATGGACAGCAAGCACTTGCCAAAGGGAGCAAGAACCATCGGCTTTTAAAATATACTTTTATCACTCCTTTACTCCACTGAGATGGAAGAAGGTGTCTTCGGTGTCAGTAGTTTCGGATCTCCCTTTTTTAACCCTCCTAGCTTGAAGAAACCCAGCATGTTGTGGGGGTTTTGTTTGTTTTACATGCATATAGTATGTTAAGCATCATGTAGTTGGCTTTTCTTTCCGAAGTTCTTTGCGAACAACTTGTTAGGACATTTCTTCATCGAACTAACCATAACAGGCTGCTGTCCTCTGTTCTTTGGACCTTATTGCATAGATGGTTAGGCATACCTTGAATTTTTATTACCTTCTTACAAAGGATTTCATCTTGAGTAAGAGAACCACCTGCCTCTTTCTGGCTGCTGGTTTGATCTGGGACAGTGTGTACCTGTATCTTTGATCAGATTGATCATTGTTATTCTGCTTTCATTCCTTATTTGAATATGTGCAACATTACACTACAAAATGTTAGGAATATACTCAGATAGTGAGGAATATATTAAGATACTATTTCAGGTCTTTGGGCCTGATCTGTGAAAATTCAGCTGTCTTACACTGTATAATATTCTGATGGCAGTCACAATCTCTTGTTAGAATCAATAAGTTCAGGCAGTTCAATCCACAGTGACTTTTATAAGCATAAAGAAGGGTTTTGTACATTCATCCAATGTTCTTCTGCAGTGTTGTGTGCAGTCTTAGCAGTCATTCATCCTGCCACTAAACCTCCTTTCTTTTGCTCATTTCATAACTGATATCCTTTTCATCATCCTCTGAGGGAGACAGCCATGCTTCTTTCCTTTTCTTTTGCCATCAACTTTAGATCAGCCTGTGTCCTAAAGAGCATTTTCAAATTACCTTTCAGTTTGCATTTCTCATCTATGCACTCTTTCTGGCTTAAAACTTGCAGGACCTGTCAGGATGCATTTACTTATTTCTGCACATACAAGGCAACATCCATAATCAAATTCAGTTTTATCACATCAGCCAAGTCTTGCAAAGTGACCATGAAGTATTCTTTCTATACATTGGTCAAGTTTTACAAAAGTAACAGTGACAAAGCATCAGAGAATCCTGCCAAATATAGTTGTTGTGCGCATACTTCTCAAGACTTCACCCACCTCTTCTTGTTTTCATTCTCTGCATATGCTCAGCATCTGAAGTGTGAGAAAAAAAATGAATTTGTTTTCAGATTTTCTGGAGAAAAGAGACATTGGCAGAAGCACTCATGTATATGGGCTGTCTGGGCTTCCATCATAGTGTGACAAATTCCTGCGCTCATTTTGTTTACCTGCTTCCTCATGAGAGACGAACATTCTTTACACAGCATAGGGGCTCAAAAAGGATTTGAAATAATAGTTCAGTAACTGTGCGAATGCCTCTCCTGTTGATGGGAGGGATTTTTTTTTACACGAATGCCTTCCAGCTTTCTCCACCTTCCCTTTTTAAATAATGAAAAGATTTAGCTTTCTTGCAGGCCACTTAAACTTGGCCAGTGTTCCCAAACATAGTGCAAATCAACATAAGTACTCCATGTTTCTCAGCCAGCTTTTTCAAATGTGACTTACTCAGAGGCACTGTTTTAAACATGTCAGGTTCTAGCTCAGTAGCTGCTAACAGTCTTCAAGTCAATAGTGGCATGAAGATTATGTCATTATTACTGTATGATATAAATAACATTTCCCTTTTTTTTCCCACATATGCAGCACAGAAGTATTTATTAAACACCAATGCTTTGTTTCATGCTTATTGATACTTCCACCATCTTGAGTTAGTAATGATCCAGTACCATTGTCCAGATTCCTTTTGGTTTTGATATACTTTTAAACTGTTTCTCACTGTCTCCTTATGTGCATTTGCCCTTTTCATCATTGGTTTTGGTTTGGTTTTTTAAACTTAAACTTCTTACTGTCAATTTCTTTATCTTCCCTTTTATTTTAGCTGCTTTTAATTTCCCACTAAGTAGATACTATCTTCTTATTGACTGTTGCATTCTTTCTCAACTGTGAGATATTCTAGGAACAAAAAGGTTCTTAACCCTTCCCCAGATCCTCTTGACACTTTCTCTGGAAGTTGAATTAGCTCTTAATTTTTGTAGCCCTATGACAGAAGCCTGTGTAAGGCATAAAATATGCGCAGTACATATTTACACATCTAACACAGATTAATATTACAATTAACATACAGTTTGGATATTGTTTTGTTTGTGATGTTTAAATGTAGTCAAGTCAGATCTACTACCTGCTCAGCAATCACCAACATTTAGCAGTTTTAGAGAAATTGAGGTTGCTAAGCACATTGCTTCATTAGTCGGGTAGTAAGGAAGAAGCAAAGCTAAAATTCAAACTCTTTTTTCCCCTTCTCTTTCTTAATCTATGAGCTCATGCTACCTAATTACAGGTCAGATGTAACAGAAATGAAGCTTTGACAGGCAAGTTACTGGAACAGTGCATGTTGTATTATTTTGCCCTATTGCCATGCAACTGTTGTGAGAAAAAACACAAGGGTTGCCATAAGTTTTTTACTAAATTAAACAGAAGTTTATGGCTGTTTTCTTTTCATGTCTTCAGACTTCTGTGACCAGAGGAGGAGGGCTATTTATTTGTTTGATTTTGATGGTCTGGATGCAGAAAACTTGATCTAGCTTCCACAGAGCAGAACTGGATATACTTCCACCTCCAAGTAGTGCATTTATTTCATTTTTCATCAGATTATTTCATTATATACAGGTGTAATTCCTGTGAAACCTCTTCTAGTGATTAGTGAAATTGCAGTCATCCACATATACTCTTCATAATTTATTTTATATTTTGGGGGAATGGGAAGTGCTGAAGTTCTTCCACCCAAGGAAAATTGTGGCATCATTCTTCTGTTTGCTTTATTGGCTTAGGGATACAGAATTTGTAGAAAACTGCCCCTGATCCTGGGCTACAATGGAGTTACTAATGTGGCCCACCTACAATATAGCAGGCTAAAAGACTTGAAATTTCTGGTTTGGCAGGGTAGATACGAGCAGCTTTTCTGTACATGAACTCAAGCATTTACAGTACTTTCCTTACATCCAGTCTTCACTCTGTGCCTTGAATTTGTAGGGGAGAGTCTTTTCTGGACTTGACTTCCATAAGAATGATACCCTAGGTTTAATTCTTGCCCTGGCTCCAAGGTCCTTCAGATACTGAACACTGAAATTCTTCCATACTGCACCACCATGCCTCACTTGTTTCTTACAAGGGCAGAGGAAGGTGAGCAGCATGTGGAAGAGGTATTTGTCAGCTGATGTCCTGAAGCAAGTTGTACACTGAGGAAATTTCCTTCTCAATATAAGCAATACTGACAATAAAAATTGCCCTAAATCTTGTTTCTCAAGATGTCCAGATTTTATTTAGGAATACACTTTGCTATAAATAGAGATAGTGAATAGATAGACAGATAGATAAAGAGATGAAATCAAACACAGCTTCCACTGTCATTGAAGTGGTCCAAACCAACATACAAGTAATTGAGAATATTAATGGACTGCTTTTGGTTTAGAAATATTTTTTTCTGGAAAGGAATCCAAATCCATTAAATAAGATTCCATGTATTTACTCTTGCTATATTAAGAAACTACATGAGCAAACTGAAGGACTTCAAAGTCTCCAGTTTTTGCAGTTGATATTGCACCATAACTGCATTAAAATGATTTCGTAAGGTTTACTTACTAGATAGAATGTTCTACTGACTTGTCATCTGGAGCAAAACCAAATATGAGAACCAAACAGTTTAAAAGCTTCAGCAGAATTACAGAAATCTTTTCTAGACTCCCAAGAGAACTCAAGAACAGTATATATTTTTTTAATGCTCTATATTCAGTGGACTAAATATGGTGGACTGCTTTCGGACAAAATTCCCGTTTTCTTCTATAGATTTGCCTGAGTAAAATTACTGATATTTTCACAAAAATATACATATCAGTTGCGAGATTTTTGAGATCTCCTAACATATGGTGTATTTTTTAACTTTTGGACACGAATCATCTGAACTAGAAAAACTTCAAGTTATTCCCAGTCTTAAGGCAATCTCAAAGCT
The DNA here is from genome assembly GCA_009867235.2 of Psittacus erithacus. Classification (NCBI taxonomy): domain Eukaryota; kingdom Metazoa; phylum Chordata; class Aves; order Psittaciformes; family Psittacidae; genus Psittacus; species Psittacus erithacus. Next base: position 21,644 of record WYDI02009259.1, on the reverse strand, counting down.
TTGAAATCCATCTTCTATATTTGCTGGCATTGTTAAACTAGATGTGCTTTTAATTTTATACAGTGAATGTCTACTCTTTATAATCAATAAAACAGTAAAGATTTTCATTATAACCGGCTCATTCCTAGGAATGAGTTATTTTTGTTTGAAGGCTGAAAGCTTCACAGTATACATGATGATCACATTGACTCACTGTGCCTGTCTTAGTGCAGTACTGTGATCAGAAGGCACTCATTCTACAGGATGCTGTTCTTCATAGTGATGCAAGATAAATTCAAAATGTATGTGTTTGCGTGAGTATGTTGCAGTGATGGGCTGTCCTTTCAATATTCTAAAGCAGGTCAGATCTGTTAAGAAAGATCAAAAAATGTTAAAGGATTTCTGAAATACTTGATTTTATTTTTAAAATGGCTCAATAGCAATCATCTTCTTTGTTGTTTTGTACATCACTCCATGAAAAAGTCCCAAAGGGAAATTTCAGGTTTCTTTTTTTTCCAGACATACTTCTGTTTTTCAGTGTAGTGCAGCTGGTTTGCCTTTTTTATCCCTGCGAACAAACTGTTACAACAGGACAAAGGAGACTCCAGCCTTTCTGATTTTATGAATACATAGTTATGGGACAGAAAACAGCTAACATTTTCACAGAGTAGAAAAGGCTTTCCTGGTAACCATTAAAGGACAAGTGGAACTCAGTGGGGCCAAGTGTTTGCATAAAGTTTGTGGCATCTCAGCTTCATATATTTAAGTATTTTAGCACTGCTGAGGTGTACAGTATGTCAAACATAAATGAAAACAAAAATCCATTTTTCATTGTTAGTTTTGAGAAAAAATCTTTCTAAATTTCAGTTGAAAATATAGTTCATAGGGCATGTTTACATAAATAGACCCTTAAAACTTAGGTGGAAAGTCCAAGTTCTAAATGCCCCTTAACTTCCTTTTACCATAAACCAGCAGTTTCTTGTCTAAAACAACAGCTAGAAACACAGCAAAGAGAGAAGGCCACAGCATGTTGGAGCAGTAGTACCTATGGTGCAGTCATGTGCTCTGCTTTTAGTGATTGACTCAGAAGCATATTTTTGCACTTTTGGCATTTTTAAGTCAAATTTCAAAGGGTTATACTGAGTGGGGAATGAACTGACTTCTGCAATGGATGATGAAATGGCACAAGAATGTCAAGCAAACTAAGTATTACCCAGTAATGGCAAGAACAGTCATGCTCTTCACAAAGAAAACCAAACAGATTCCTCTTGGGAAATTGCTATTCCAAGGTTCTCTTCTTTAGAACTGCTGGCCTATACTTTCTCATGAAGGGTATCAAAGTGTTGGGCTCAGCTGCCTCCTTTACAGTGTGGCATTAAGAAGTACGCCTCACAATGTATTAGTAAGCATTGGTTAGTAGAATCATAGAATCATAAAATAGTTAGGGTCAGAAACGACCTTAAGATCATCCAGTTCCAACCTCCCTGACACAGGCAGGAACACCACACACTAAACCATGTCACCCAAGACTCCATCCAACTTGGCCTTAAACACTACTAGGGATGAGGTATTCACAACTTCCTTGGGCCAATGGGTGGTTCCATTGCCTCACCACCCTCACAGTAAAGAGCTTCTTCCTTATATCTAACCTGAACTTCCCTTGTTTAAGTTTAAACCCATTCCCCTTGTCCCGTCACTACAGTCCCTAATGAAGAGTCCTTCCCCAGCATCCCTGTAGGCCCCCTTCAGATACTGGAAGGCTGCTATGAGGTCTCCACGCAGCCTTCTCTTCTCCAGGCTGAACAGCCCCAACTTTCTCAGCCTGCCTTCATATGGGAGGTGCTCCAGTCCCTGATCATCCTCATGGCCCTCCTCTGGACCTGCTCCAATAGCTCCATGTCCTTTTTATATTGAGGACATCAGAACTGTACACAGTACTCCAAGTGGGGTATCACAGGAGCACTTCAGATACCTTATCGCCTATCATTTTCTATAACATTGTATATTAAAAAAGGAAAATATTGCAAGCCTTTTCTGTCTGCAGCGCAGCCTGCACTTGGCCATCTGAAAGGCTGTTTCCTAGTCACATCTCTGTAAGGCACACAGTGCACTCAAATACTCATACGGGCTGAGGGCCATCAGAAGCTGCCATGGTCTAGGCTAACTTAATGAGGAATGTATAAATTTGCCCACTGCATGCCACTTTGTCAGTACAAAGTGTCAGTTATTCATGGGCACTTAAAGTTGAAAAATGTTTCTCAAAGGTATATAGCTATTTCTGCAGTTTGGATTCTGTTTCTAAGAGAGTAGCATTAGAGTAAGATTTGGTTCAGCTACTTGTGTAGCTGAGAGAGATACTGCCAGACGGATTTCTTAGACAAGGACCACATCACTGGGTTAATTTATATTTTCTTTGCACAGGGTTCTCTCAAGAACTGCTGTTCATTGCTTGTGTTTTGTCTGCCAGTAAATGCAGAAGAGAGGATAAGATCAGACCATGAGCCCCCTGAACAAGTAAAGCAAATGTTATTCAAATTCCAAGGACAATATTCATGTCGCCTACAAGGAGTGCCACATATTGTTATCATAGTATTAACACAGATTTTTTTTTCTTTCTGGACTCTTTGAAGCAATCTCAGGTTTTTGTAAAGTCAGGAAAAATAAAAGACGTACTGTCTGCTTCCTTTCTTCACCACAGGATTTGGTAAGTGTAAGAACATATAATAGGTACTTTTTATCGTTCTGCTGAAGATGCCTACTATTTGGGATTCTTGACATACCTGATTCGAATTTCTCTTCTTGCTGATAGTTACATTCATAATTATTTTCAACTATAATTTGATAATGCAGTATCACATTGTGGAGTTTTGAAAGAAACCATCTTGTCTCATTATATCCATTGGAAGTACTTTAACACAGATAATACTCTTCATTTATGCCTTTGCCTGTAAGCCTGCTGCTTTGTGTTAGCTCCCCTGCCACTCCACACCAAAGCACTTGTCTCCATTGTTCATTCTTGTTGAGAGTGAGGTCCTGTCCTTATGTCCTGAGATGCAATTGCATACCATAAGCTGACCACTGTTACTGGTTATCAACACCCTTTTTCACTGCCATATTTCTACTTTGCTGCACATTTTGTTGAGAAGGGGATCCCTGAACAAGCTACCTTGTTGCTTTCCTCCAGACCTTGCCCTGAAATTTGACTATGAAACCAAAAGAAAGCTTCACAACAGTTGGGCATCTGCTGTGACCATTGTCTGCCACAGCCACTGGCCAATTTTATTGCTCATTATTTTCTTGTACTCACCCATCTGTCAGTCTGTCTGCATTCACTGGGTAGGCATCATCTCATTTTACAGTATAAATCCACTGGAACAGAGATTTTTAGTAGGATTCACTGTTAGGTTTCCTAAATGCAAGAAAAACAATAACAGCCAGGAGTCAGAGAGGAGGCCAGCCTTAGCGCATCTCTCCTACAAACAGAAGGTTCATTGTCTCCAGAGTTCTGTTTATCACTAAGACCCCGCTCACTGAAAGAGTTTGTTGTCTGATAGCAGACCTGTGTTTTCTGTATCTCAGCATGAAACTTGTCTTTTGATGAACAGAATTATTTCCTTCCAGCTCAAAGACTGCAGTATCCATTTTAACTATCAGTTTCCCCAGAAGGATCAATAGCGTAATGAGATCTAGAGTCTGCTCCCACCCTGTGCTCCCACTAGCTGTGCAAGCTAGTTCTCTCTTCATGCCTCAGATTCATGTTTATGGAGCATAAAACCATGTTCTTTTACATATTTGAAACATAAATACTAGGATTATAAGAAGCACCAGTATGATCAGTTTTATTCTGTCCTCACCAATCTGTCTAAACTCTTGCTAAGCTGCAAATACTACCTGATGCACTGAATCTAACCCCTTTGCTGTTATCTTAATGCCTCCCACACCTATGGGTTATGTCCTTATTGCATCCTTGTATAAATCTCTCGGCATAAATATTTTATTGTATAAATAAAGCCTTTTATTAGGATAATAGCTTCTAGGTACTACCAGAATAAATGCTATTGATACTGATACTAGTGGTACCTTCACTCTTTTGCCAAATCTGTCTTCACATTGATACTAGGTCACTGCTGAAATAGATAGGTTTAAGTTCACATACACTTGGGCTTTGTCTCAGAACTTTATCTGCCAAAAATGTGCTATCATAGATCTCTGTCTGGCTACATTAAGATCACTGTTTGCAGACTCAGGGCCTTAGTAAGCTGGTGAAACACATTTTCCCACTTGAAACCACAAGGCTTGTATACAGAGTTCAAAGCACTTTTGGATTGAGTAATTTCATGTGTAAATGTTCTGTTTCAAAACTGACCTGCGCTTTTATTCATTGGACATCACTTAAATAAAAACATGGCAGAATGAGTAAAGCAATAGAAGCATGTTCAGACTAGATCTTTAGAGAAGTATCTGTTTTATATTCAGGTTCAGTGAAGATGTTATACCTCATTAGCTACAACAGAACTGAGCCATTTTCTCATTAGATCATTCAAGTGGAACAACACAAAAGATTTTTCAAGTTTGTCAGTTGCATTTTAGTTGTGCTTTTTAAAGTGCTTGTTAGAAATCAAGAATTGAAACCGCATGGTGTTCTTTAAGCTTAAAAAGTGCTTTTGATCGTAAGCTTCAAAAGAGATTTTCTCAGCAGAAAGTAGGCTAGCACTTTATTTAGTACTGTGTTAGGTAGACACTGGAACACTCTGTATTAATATTATTAATAATAGTATTTTCTTTTTTCATGCTATTGGTTAAACCTCTTTTAACACTGTCACTGCTGAACTAGAGATGATTTACAGAAGGCAATCAATCACCGCTGTCAGTGTATACTGTACCCTGTTTTTACAAAACTAACAAATCAGCACAGACTGGCATCAACTCCCTTAAATCAGTTGCTACAAGAAGTGGCAGTCACAAAGTGAGACTTATGAATACTAAGTATTTTAAAATACCATAAAGATTCTTTCAAGGCTGAATTTTTATCAGCCTCCTGCCAGCCATCCCCTGTAATGAGTTTACATTTGAAAATGTATTGGTTTTTCAGTAAAACCAGTTTCAAGTTTCAGTGCATTACAGTAGCTTTGTTCTTGAAGAGATTAAATTTTGTTTCAAGCAGTTGAGTTTTGTGGCTACTGGTGCCTTTTAATGTACACAACTTGCACCGCTTCTGTGTTTGACAGCTTTTCTGGAAAATGCAATTCTCACATCTTAAGCTCACAACAGTAATTTGAAGAACTGATCTTATGGTTCTTGATCATTACTGTTTACATTACTGTAAAATCAGAAAGATGTTTCTATCATAAAGACCAAGAAACGTAAACTTTATTTTATATTTTCCTTTTCTTATGAAGGGTTTTTCAGCTGCAAACTCTCCAGAGGACTCTGGATTTCCTGCACTGCCAGCAAACTTTACAAGACATAATCATCTCAGAATAACAAATGGGAATCTGAATGAAAACATTAAGCATTTATTTGTCTCTGATTTTGTATTTGGTCAGGATCTTGAAGTGCCTCTAGTGAATAAGTCAAAAGAAAGTAAGCAAAACCAAACAGGATTACATATTCCTAAATACTTAACATAGTTACACTCCTTCATGCTGCATGTTATATGGCCATATAAAGCATTTCTAACAAGGACATTTTTATCTTTCCTGGGTATTTTGCAAGTCTGTAAGTTTCTCACAACCTTCCCAGAGCTGAGGAATGTGTTTTCTGGAGGATTACTTATCTTGGTCAGTTCTGCTTCCTAGGACAGTTTTTCAGATTTAGTCTGAATCATTGACAGAAGAGTTAGCTTTTCAGTGCTTTCAAAAGCTTTGGGCTTGGTTTGGGCTTGGTTTTTTTTTAGGATTTTTAAAATTATTATAATAATTTATTAACACATTTCAGTTTGCAAATTAAATTATGCTAGGAACTAAAAAAAATGATGTAACGTTGTTCTGGTGAGGCAAATAATAAAGAAGAAAAGAATGAGTGCAGTACTTGACGATTGGCAGCTGGGATAAGGCTGTCTAGGGGGAATATCCATGTGCATTTTATGTTACAGATAAGTCTAAAAATCCAGGAATTACAACAAAAAATCTTCGAAGCATCCATGCAGAAAGAGCTCTGAGGCAAGCCAAAGGAGCAGCAACTGATCTTCTAAACCATTTGGTGCATCTTTGTGCTACTTCTTGAACCAGCCAGCTGCATCAGGGCAGCACAGAAAACGCAGGGTGATGAGGCTGTTACCTGCCCTTAACGCTGCTGATGCTTCTTTTCTTTTTTTGGGGGGGAGGTGCAGCCAAAGTACTCTTCTTTAAACATTACTCTTCTTTCTCTGAATGCTGCCACATTGACTTTACCTCAGTTTTCAGATCTACCAAAAAATGTGTTTACTCTCTTCTGATAAAACTTGGAATGCATTTAAGAAAGCATCTAGACAAGAATTTAAAATTTTGTAATTAGAACAATGGCTATTCTATAAAATGGAGCCAGCTGTTTTAACAGAAATAAGCTGGTGCTTCCCAAATCCATGATAAATCTTATTCAACCACTTTTGGGTTAGTTGCTTTGTTTGTTTTCTGTTGCATGAAGTCTAGTTTTGTTTAATAATTAAAAATATTAGGTAGGGAAGCAGAAATGCACGTGTGAAGTTGTTACTGAAATTTATCTAATAATTGTGATACAAACAGCACTATCTTGCTATTTGACTGACTGCCCGCAGCTGGAACAAGCCACTATGTGACTGAATGTTAAACCAGCATTTTTTGTTGCATCAAATGTTTCTCCATGACAGTGAAGCGAACAAACAGGTCTGGCACTAGGACTTCTGCATTTTCATCTTGATTGCTAATATTTACTGCCTAAAGAGACTCCCCAAAAACCATTTGTGTAAGTCAGTGAGGTGATTCTTTCTGGAATCTGTATGCAGTTGCTTTTCATGTAAGATTAGTCCCATAGTGTCCGGGTGTTTCCAATTTAAGCTTACTTTTTACCAAATCCCACATGCTAAAATTAGAACACTGCAAAGGCACCCAGATTGTAAAAAAAATATGGTTGCCTCTAATGAAGCAACACTAGTCATATCATCCCAGATTAGATGAAGTGATGTTTTAGGCTAAAGGAGGCCTTTTTTCAGCCTTTCGTCTCCTGGCACCTCTTTAGGCAGAGTTAAAGTTACTCAGGTGTGTTAACAACCTAATTCTCACCTTACCATGGTTAAATTTCTTTGACGTATTACCTTCCCTAAATTTCTTAACTTAGATGATGTTTGTAGCATTTTACAGTTGTTACTGATATTTCTTACTAATTTCTATTTTTATTTTATTAATAATCAGAAATTCTTCACACAACTCTAAAATAAAAATGAAACAAGAATGCTGTCACATGATACTTTCCACTATCTCTGTTTACAGGATCTGTCTTTAATCAGTATACTTTTTTTTCTTCTTCAAGGAAGATTCACGGATACATCAAAGCAAGATGACTACAGTAGTCATTTAAGCTAAATTTATAGTTGCATTCCATCACCAGAAACCGTATGAACTCAAACATTTCTTCCTTAATCTTTGGTAGACGAAGAGTTTGGACAGTAATTTAAGTTCAGCTTTGACTGTGTATCTATGTAGGAAGATTCGAGTTTCCTGAGTCCAGAAAGTCTAAGGTTTTAAGGTTGCTTCAGGTCTTTTGACAAAGCTCTTTCAATGCCCAGAATCAGCCCAGTGTCCTTTGCTCCACTGATATTCAAGATCTCATACAACCATGATATTTATTAGGATAGCTAACATTCAAGTAACAATTTTATGCTAGTGAGCCACTGCACATGGAATTCTTGTATGAAAATAAGCAGTGGAGGCCACGGGATGGGTGAGTGGTGGATGCGTATAAGACAGTTATCTTTAGGACTTAACTGAATTTTTGACCTAGGCTTGTATGTGACCTAGTGAATCATAACGTTTGCATATGATTTTTACAAGTAACTTATATTTACTGCCAAGTAATTTATTCAAGTGCAGTCTATGTCTAATATACGTATTTCCCTTGAAATACATATATTTTCAAGTTTAAAGCGTGTGTATTTTCTGTCATGGTCAGAAGAAATAATCCATACAGGAAGGCAAAGCTCTAAAAATACAGAATTTCACCTCATTTTCTTTCAAAAAGTAACAAATGGATTTGCTTGAATTTTCCCATTCTATTCGAGAGCTGGTAATGTGCTGTTCCATGCACAAAAGAAGTCTGAATCCTTGCATAATGTGAAAACCAGCTTCACTTCACTTTACCACTGGAGTCTCCACTACAGTCCCTGCTTAAAATAGAATATGACGCGTTTGCTTGTCTGAATATTAAGATCTTCCACGCTTCGTTTTGTTAATTTTAAAATATTTATAGTTATAAATTATATTTCAATGGAAGGCAAAATCTATTAAAATATACAATTAAAAAAGATAATTTGGACTCAAATGGAAACACCTATATTGTAAGTGTGTTAGCTTTTTATCCTTTGATGGCACAAGCTGTAGTGAATCACTTCATCCGTCAGCTGCTTTGTAGATGAGACTGATAATAAGATAACATGCTGTTATCTCCAGTTTCCTTCAGGTCACATTCTGAGGCATTGGCTCCCTGGTATTAGCTCAGTACTATTTTCACGTTATCACAACTGGAACAGAGTTAAAAGCTTTTTCCTTATCCAGAGAAATCAACAAGTTAGATTGGAGTTAAAAGATGCAAGGGGATGCTTACGAACCACTAATGTCGTATTTCTCTGCTTGTCATTTGTGAATTGTCTGTTCATATGGGGAATGTGATAGGTGATTTGCAGTAGGATTAAAACTAGTATAATATTTATGTAATGAAATTACTTAATTCAGTAAACCAATCAGTTATGCACATGCAGAATATCTGGATCCTGTGAGACTCAAAGAGATACCTTTGGCTTGTTCTGTTTTGACTCGCTCTGGTATAAATTTGCAATAAAATCTCAGAATTTAGTTGACAATTCAGAATGATTTCTTCAGATTTGTTCTGGAAAAATGGAGGGCAGAGTCTGATCTCTGCACCTTTACTATATAGTGGGTTGATCTTTTTTCCAAGAGCTCCATGATCTGACTTAATTATTCTTCATTTGTACTGAACTGGGAAAATATCATGGATTATAGTACAATGAATCTTCACAGAAAGCTGAGGAAGGAAAAACAACGCCAGCATGTATCAAATCAAGATTTCATGCTATTAAATCTACTGTGCATGATTTTGTTTTGCTGTTCAGAAATATAGTCTAGATAATAACAAAGATTGCCACTTCATCATAATAGCTGTGCTTACGGCAACTGTAGAGCCTTTCTCATATCTGTGTGTGTGTTTGAGCGAGTGCAAGGAATAGCAATGAAAACACACCTGAATGTAATTATGGGCTTTATTATTCCATTTATTTAAAAAAAAATCACTTTTCATATTATATTTTTTAAATATAGGGTTTGGTCTATAGTATATAGGATTATATAGGGTTTTAAAAAATATACTTTTATAAAAAATTATAAACATGTTATATCTGCTGATTTCTAATGAAATTATATTCAAAGTAATTTTTTATAACTTACCATGTTACTACAAAATTAAAGTTCTTGGTACTTTAGAGTACTACTTCTAATATAAGAACTTACTTCCAGACCTGATAAATTTTTCATAGCATTCTCTTCATATATCAGGTCAAATTAAATTACTACTAGAGTTACAGAGGTTTTAAAATATAATAATTTGTGTTTCTGTGCTTAATTTGGAAGCTATCATCAATTTTTTTATGAATTATATGATTTGTTTTTTACAATTAAGATATTATTGCACTTACTATTTTTTGTTTCTCCTAGGTGATTTGAAAGGTTTACTTCCAAGTAGATAGCAGGCAGTAAGTGTGAAGACTGCTACCTGGCTACAGAAAATCCGCTCTGGGTTCAGATCCCCGTTCCGGTTGGTGTCTTCTCTGGATGCGGTTTGCAGGACAGCCACGAGGTGTCTTTGTTGTACTGCCGATTCTCTGCATTAGGGCTCCTAAAACAGGCTGAGATCAACACTGAGCAACAGGGGCTCTCCCCTCACTTCCTATGGGTTATGGCAAATTTGCACCAGAATAAATCAGATTTACATCCAGTTCTTGAAATTTCAAGGCAATGGAAGAGCACTTCCAGAGCTGAACAGGGAGATGTGAGAGCAGCACAGCCTTTGGGTCAGATTCTTTTTGTTTTCTGAATAATTTGGAGCCCTGGCTTCTTGGGAAACGGGTCTCAGTGTGACTGGTTTGGTTTTCATACAGATGACTTGGATCTAAAGGTCACTGCCTAGCTGTCACCTGCTAACAGTCAGGTTTGTTCACTACAGGAGAGCCAGAGGGACCTGAGCAAGGACACAGTACTTTCAGGGAAAACAGGCACTTCTAAGGGGAGGCTGGGGGGAAACAAAAATACCTGTTCCTCTGCTTGCCTCAGCACACACAGCTCAGAAGACAGCCTCTCATGTGTGAACCGGTTGTACTACGCATTTAAAATAAAAGTAGAACTTCTCATGCAGCCTGACTATGTGATACTGATTTCTGTACAAGGTCAATACAAGTCCCCCATAGGTAACAACTGAATTTTAAGGCTAGACTTAATTGGCCTTAACTAGGGATAAGGGGAAAGAAACTAAAGTGAGCTCAAGATAGTTCTCTGCAGAACCTGCTCAGTGCAGCTTTTTGCTCTTGTGCTCTCCATGTAATTCAGAACGCTACAGAAAGAACCTTGTATAATCCTGAGTGGAAATAACTCTGTGCCTTAAAGCATCTAAAGTTTCCTAAACATCTTGAGGTTTCTGTGGCATGCTACCTCCACCTCAGAGGGAAAGCACTGCTCTGCCAGCCTGTTGCAGGTGAATAGCTCTCATTTCTGTAGACTGTAAAAGCACAATGTGATCAACACAAAATCAGAAAATAGGTATGCACCCCTTATAGCTTTGCTTCTCTTTTATTCTCTGAACTTATCTATGCTTTTGAATAATACTTTTTCAAATTTCCATCTCTTTCAGGGTTTTAAAATTCCACCTTTGCCTATCATCAGGGCTTTTTCAAGAGCAGAATTTTATAATGGACTCATATTTCTGTTTGAGTGGCTAACTGCACCCCATTTAAACATTTAAACACACTTTCAGTCTCTCCTGGTTTAGCAAAACTTTTCCTTTGCAAATAATAGTACAGTTAACAATAATTAAATGCAGAAGCACCATAAATATTCAGGGCACTCACATTACAAACCTTATAGAGGAGATATCTTTGCGTCTAGAAGACACAGCTACAACACTGGACTATGTACATGAGCTCCATGAAATACAGATTCAAGCCATGAGAAGTTTCTTAGCATTTAGGTGTCATCTTCCAGTATTAAGTTGAAAGATTGAAAGAAAAGGACATGGTTTATTGAACTTGGAAGCACTACATTAACAGCTGGACTCAACGACCTTAAAGGTCTTTTCCAAACTAAATGATTCTATGACCCTGTGATTAAATAACATTTTGTTTGCTTTTGATGCACACTTCTTGCACACACAGAGTACTGCTATCTAAGTGTGGCAAAGAGGCTGCAGCTGAACAGAGACAGAAGCCGTGAGACTGTGGTCATATTCCTGTGCTTCTGCCTTATTAAACACTGATTTTCTGCTATAAAATTAAAGGTTATTATGAGACTCTATAATTGATGTTGGAGCACACAGGATGGTGGAGGTATTCTCATCCCCCTGACCTGTTTATGTTCATGAGAAGCAGCTTCACCACAGCCTTTGCAGTGAAGAGGCATTAGTGGGGTATCACCACTTCCAAACTTGCCAGTGCAGACCCAGACACCAGGGGTCAGACAGCCCACAGACAGTTCAGCAGGAAGACTCTCATTAGTTTACTGACGAGAAAAGGGATAAACCTTCAAGTAAAATCCCAGACAAGGACTTAAAGGCTTTCAACAGAGACATGATCAGTTCTTTGGCTGGATGCACCCAGGATTGTCTGCATTTACTTACCAGTCTCTTCTGTGGGAAGAATCCCAGAAGCAAGCAATCCTTGGAGCTACTTTGTTGAACCTCACTCAGCAGGCTTACTCACACTGATGGGAATGGAACTGTCTCTGCATACACCATTACTGAATTGGGCCCAGTGAACTGTAGTAGTGCTACAGCAGAGAAGTTTTGACCCTGTGTATGCCATCCCACTGGAATCAGTGGGATGTTTTGCCTGGTAAAAGGATGTAGGAGTGACCCTTAGGTCTTTTCTGACTCCTGTCTCTAAAGAACAGTGAAACCTTTCTTTAGTATAAACACCATTTGCATCCAGGCATGTTGCATACACTCCCTGTAAAATACAAAATGAAAGCTTAGAGCCCGAAGAACACAAACAGATCTGCTACAGAGGCCTCACTTCTGCAACTGTCCCCTGGGCAGAGTTGTGAATGCTGGAGTCTTTGTCTAGTGCCTTCTTATTTAATTTTGTATAAAGTTGATCATCAAAAAAAAAAGCAAACAAAACTTTGAACCTCCTCATCTGTGCATGCATGCAGACATTTAAAAACTACCAGTACTACTCCACTTCAATAGCTTTTGCCTGCAAAGTGTCACACTTTTCATCTACCATTTAATTCTTCTAAATGGATGTTGCTCTTCTTCCCATTATGGATCTCCATTGTTTCCATGAAACATTTGCATAAAAGGAACTGAATAATTGATAGAGGATGTGAGCAAGAGCTAGCACACAGCTTGGCAGGGGTTTGCTGGTAATCCCAGTGAGTCCAACACATAGCTCATAGCTTGTTTAATGGGATGGAAACTGGCAGGGTTTCCTTGTATCTCTGCTACAAAACTCATCGCTGCTGCACGACCTCCTGTACTGAGCTACTTTTCTTGTTGATCTCACTGCTCTTTTCCTCCATTAGCAGGAGAATTCTTAAAGGAAGTGATGGAGTATGATACACTTTGTGCTCATGTGCACCATCAAATACTACCTCATTGGAGGTCTGGCGGGCTTATTCTATTGCTTCTATAAAATAAAAAGGAGCAAAAATCTTAAATGGCTCATATCATTAAATGCAAAGCCCAGCTGGGTACAGCTTTCATTTACAAGTTTGTTTGATCTTAAATTCAAACCTGAGTTTGATCTGCTGACTAGGTAGGGGATTTTCCCCACTATTAAGAAGTTTTTGTTGGAAAATGTCTATCAAAATAGTAAAACTCATGCTATGTAGATTTTTTGCTACTGCTCTGTAACAGAAGTATTGAAGTCTTCTGTATTTTAGATGTCTCAGTGAGATGACTGTCAGAATGAATATCTTTATTTCTGAAATGAAAAAGGCATAGAAGTAATACATCTTGTAAATAAAATATGCTTGTCAGTTGTCTGGGAAATTATCTAAAAATAAACTAAAATCAAATAATTTTTCTTTTAGAGCTTTCCACATCTCTAAAGTATATATATATATATTTTAACGATAAGCAGCAGTATTAGGAGAGCCTGGAAATAGCTGGAACAGTTAGTATTTTGTTCTGTGAGGAGCGGCCTCAGCTGCTCTGACAAGCAAGCTGCTGTTTTCAATGTAATTACTTTTGATTCTAAAGCACTGTTTTGCTTTTAACTTTGGGCAAATCCCTCTTGATATTTCTCTTTTTAAAGCAGATGCATTTCCGTATGTCCATAAAAGTTTCCCTGACAGTACAGCATGCTGTTCAGACTGACTTCCATTATTCCTGGTGGGCGATTTGTCAAATGAGGTTGCTTTGTTTATTAAGTTATATGTACATAATGTAAAACATACTTAATATCCTCAACCACTGCACAGATGTTTTTGTGATGAAAGGACACTCAAAGTTTCACTGATTTAATTAACCTTTCTTTTTCTCCCATGTGTAAAGCAATTTATTAAGAACTCCTGTTCCTGATTATTATGTTATTCCATGGTTCAAGTGTTACTTTCAAAAAGAAATAATTTTCAGTATTCTTCAAAGATAAATATTTGGGAATAAAAAAAATATTTTTTTTTTACAGAAAAAGATGAAAATAACCGATTCAGTATCTTCTGTTCATTCTGCCATTTCTCTCCTCAGAACTGTGCTTGTTATCTTTCGGGGAAAACGCTTTCTGCAACAAAAAGCTACTGCATGGCGTATTTTGTTAATGTCTCAACATTTTATTCCTCAAAATGTTTTACACATCCTTTTTCTATCCTTATAAAAACAAGTAGCAAACAAATATTTATCAGTAGAATCTTTAAATTTCAGTTCTTATTCCTTCCCATCAATTTGGCTGAAAATAGGTATTTACAAACACTGGCAGCCTAATTTCTTACGGTCTTTCATTTTTTATGAAGTGTTTTCAAAAGACTTCAATCAACCTTAATGGTGCATTTTTAGTTAAGGAAACAGAATGGAGAGAAGTCAATTTAAGCTCCCCAATGAACAACTGCGTACAGAAAAAAAGCCATAAATGGGTTTAGAAAACAGAGCCAGTACAAGCAAAATGCAGCAGGCAGAGCGCTCAGGGAAGCCAAGATATAATGGAAAGAGTAAAATACTGCAGAGCTTTTTAAACTATATACAATTGGAACAATGGATTGGACCCAGACATCTATGTTAAACTGTTAGAAGATAGGTGAAAAGCAAGCTGCAATTCTGTAACTGGGGCTAGAGAATACTAGAATGGAAGGGCTTAGAGCTGAAGCAAATGAATGTGGGGCAGTTTAGCAGCATAGAAATCAAGTCAAAATTGGCATATTTCACTGTTTAATGTACCATGTGAAGAACCATCTCCTGGCTTTCTCTATTAAAGGACTATTAGTACCAGTCTCCTTAATGAAGCTCCTTTTATGCCACCTGTGAAATAATAATACCTTTTTTTGCATACCTATTTTTAACTGAAATACTTTAAAAGCATTGCGTAATTAAGTAATGTAGTCTTTGTGGAATACATTATATAGCTACAAAACATACAAAATAGGAATACACCTGGGAAACTATTACCCAGCATTGTTTAATTGTCTCCTATTATTTAAACACGGCATTAATAACACATATAACATATTTTTCCACAGCATCACAACCTCATTGGTAAAAGGGTACCTACATAAATATTAAAAATCCAAAGACTAAAATAACTCAGCCCTACTAAACTAGATTGATGCATGCTCTCAGTTGCATGCACCCCACACAAACTACTGTACAGGGTACCAGAGGTTATTATCACTCGTCTCGTAGCGTATCAGTTAGTTTTTACTTTGCTTTTATGCATGGTTACGGTTGAGTGCAGTTGTTTTTAATGTCTGCCTTGCAATGTGATTCAATCCATTTGGGTAGCTTAATGCAAAGATTTCATAATGTACACAGGAATGAGTAGCACTACAGCAACGAACATAGTACTCATTATTTTTTTAACGGGAGTGTCAACAAGAAGAGGAATTAGAGAGGAAATCGTTGTAACTCCAAAAGAACATCTGACTAACCACTACAGATGACATTTTTCTTCCCTTTTTATCCTCTTCATGATCCATAAAGCAGGATTTTTCCAAAACAATTAATTTGGTTGCCAAACCCTTCTTAATTCTAAGGAGATTTAAAACTCATCTACTTGGAGTCTGTCTCATGGCGCTAGACCCACAACCGGATTACAAGCTATTCCATCATATGGCTGTTGTTAGCCCAGTTACTGCTATAGTATATAATCGGACTGTTTAAAAAAAAAAAAAAAGAAGGAAGATATATAAACCTCCAAGTCTTCTTTACATTAAGCTCACTGGCACCTCCACATTTTATTATTTGTGCTACTTTCTCCTCAAGTAACCATGATCTACAGTCCCCAAAATTAACATCAATGCTCTAAACTAAACAAGTTCATCAATAGCAATGGGCATTCCAATCGTACAGCAAACCTGAAGTATAAGTTGGTAAAATAGCTCTTTGTGTCTGGCGTTGGAGAGCATATGGCAAATTTCCACTTAACAGGAATCTTGGTTTGCAACACAAACTAAGTCCTGTGTTAATTCTTTTAATTATTGCATGTGTGTGCTTGTGCACACACAATCTATGTGTTGTTTTGTTCCTTTAGAGAATCAGTGACCTTAAAAAAACCAAGGCAGACTTAAGTCCTGATTCACCCTTTTGTAACGTCACTGACTTAGCCGGGATCATGGCAATGTTTTCTTTCTCTCTGCTGGAGGTGCATAATATTCTGTGCTCGATCTTTGCAAGCCAGGATAGGGCCAAGAGTAAGATAATGTCTACACTTGATAGCTGAGGTCTCAGGCTGCCAATGACCCCAAACAGAGCCCTCCTGAATACAACACAACCCCCACCTAGCCTTGTGCATGTCACCTTTATGTGGGAAAATGGAGGAATGTCCTCAAGTCTTGTCCCAAGATGACACTAGATGTGCTAGTTTAGATATACAGCTGAAGTCTTCAGATTAGGATTTCACTGTAAGGTATAAACAATTTGATTGTTTTGCTCACATCCTCATCCTTTACGTTCCTTCAATGTATTTCTTTTATTTATAATATAATATGATTGCTATTAAGCTTGCAAGCCTAATTGTAGAAGCCCAAAGAGTGCAGCCGCATGCCCACTTCAATGCAAAATTAACAGGAACTGGTCTGACAGGCGAACACAGGTCTTAGGCAAGTGCATTAATGGAAAAGTGTTTCTTCTTCCATGAACTGAAAGAATTATGTCAGATGCTATTATCCACTAAAGATGCTGCTTTAAACTTTTTCTTCACCACCAAAATACACTCCTGGTGTGTTATCTTGCAATTGCCGCATGCATGGCCCCACTCAGATCAGTGTTAACCTGATCATATGCATGTGTGAGAACAAGACTTTCAAATCAGTAAATATACTCCTTTCTTCTGTAGACCAACAACCAGGGTTTCTGCTGGTGTAATTTCTTTTTATTCCTTTCATGCACCCAGCAACACATCAGTGCTCCTCCTTGGTAATATTTTTCTACTAATTATTAATTTAGCAAATCTAAAATAATTCCAAAAACTAGAAACCTATGCCTTTTATTAGTTCATTCATTCTGTCCTTCTCTAACCCAGTTTGTGACTGGATATAATAGTGACTGCAAAAGATGCATTCTCTTCTTTTATTATTATTTTTTGTGTTGGCCTTTTACAACTTTTATTCCCAGGTTAAATATAAACTTCACAACAAGTGTAACACAAACAAGAGCAACCTGGAATGACTCAAGAGCTGATTGCCCAATATACATCAACACTGGCAAAATACATAGGACAACACAGCACATTGAAAGAAATGATGAATTAATTACAGAAGATGGAGTAGAAGTGGTGTTTGACTTGCAGCCTGCACTGATTACCATAATACAGAATAAAGTACAGTCTGGAGAGAGTATCTTTCTGGGAACACCCTATCCATTTTGCAAACAAAAGGGATATAATACTGTAAGTCAAAGGGATGCTCATGCACATGAAGACAAATCAAATTCCTATATAGCAGGCCAGTTTTTACTTGGAGTTGAATCATTTAATTTAACCATTTAAAGTTTAGTGTGCTAGGAAATTAAGTGCTTAAAGCTAAATATTTAAATTAAGAGAAACTCCTTAAAATTATTTTCTTCAAAACTAAAATGTACTGGTATCAGATTTTCACCTTTGGGTTTCAGTTTCCCAGTTTGTAACAGGAATCCAAATTTATCCTGTCTAGTAAACATCTCCTAGTCCCACAGCACCCCTACCCTGACACAGATCCTCTTTGGAGAGGGAAGCTGAGGTGTGCGTTTGTGATGAATTCCAGCTTCTGAATCTGAGGTTAGATTTCTCCTCCCCATCCTTAAGCAGCAGCAGCTATGGCACTCCCTCTTGCTGCGCCACTCAGCAGTGTGTGGGACCTGTTTTGCCCTACTACAGAAAAGCACAGGGAATGCCCCGTCTCCACTTCCTTCTTTTTATGCATCTCAAGCCAACTTTACCAACATCAACTAACAATACCCCCCCATCTCTGGTCTGTTCAGCACGTTACATCATTTAGAAAGAAACAAACTGTGGCACTTCCTAAAACAGAAATTATTTTTAAGAACATCAGGCTGGCCAGCTGTTTGGAGTCTCTCAGCAAGGAACACTGCCTTCAGAATCCATACTTGATACTCCTACACAGTCTCTGCACTGCTCACCAATCTGTCATCTGCCTGCATGGCATGCCGCCCACTCTTAAGCTGGCCTGATCTTCATTCGGGATACCAAAGCAACATGGATTTGAATTGACAGTCTCAGTAACTGCAAGTGTCACTTCTTCTGCTGGAAGTCCCTCTGCAGCGACGGCATTGCTTTTCTTGCTAGGCTGCAATCTCAGGTTGGTGTATCACTCCCATTGGCCTTTCGGCTCTCTTTCAAAAGCCATCACAGAGATATTAATGCAGAGCCATAGAGTTACTACTGAATACAAAATAAAAGATGTTGCATTTTTAGATATATCATTTTAATGTACATAAATGTGTTCCTTCCAGTTAGGAGTTACATATTTGAGGTACATGAAAATGTAAGAAAAGTTAATTATTGTGTAATACAGAAACTAAGTCACAAAACTCTCATTTGTCTTAGTGTGACAAGGATTTGCCCCTAAATGTAATTCTGACAAAGCTGTTTTAAAACTGTCAGGTTAGGACCCAACTTTGTACTCATTAGTTGAGCAGTACCATGTTCCAAGGAAGTCCCACTGAAATTAATGAGCTTTCTGCTAGAGACATACATGTGATTCTGGGTATCAAGATAAGGTTCCTTATCCTGATACAGTGAATGCTGTTTTGCAGTAGTTCGATATGTGAATGATCTAGCTGGACTTGCTTTCTGACACCACACTGGGAAAGGCTTCTTTTGGGAGCATCACAATTTATAAATTACTTCTACAATCCCTGACTCAGAAGCAGTCTTTTTCCTTCTCAAATTCCTCTTCATTTTAGTGAGCGCATTTGCTCTGCAGCCCTCACAAATCAACAAGACATTGCTTTTTTGTTTTTTTCCAGAGATCCGGGTGGCTTAGGTACTGAACTGGGGAGAGCAAGTACTGGATCATCGTTATAACCATAATTTATCTCTCAGTCAGTTGTTACATAGTGAAATGTAAAAGTTTAAATCTTAATCTGGAAATAACTGATTTAGGTTCTTGTTTTCTAAGATGATCTGGTTTAAACAGAGTTGATTGTATCTGACTGGAGAGATCTTATACTAACTTTCTATTAATTAGCATAATAGAACATTTACATGTAGAGCCTTTTTAATTTAAAAAGAAAAAAAAAAACAAACCACAAACACAAAACAACTTTAAAAGAAAGAAGTGTATTATACAAAGAAAACAGTAAGATGAGATTGGCATTGATACGTCCTTGGAAAAACTGCTGTAAGGCAAAGTTTGCATCACTTCAGTGTATGCAACACAGCCCCTTCATCTCACAGTTTTCATGACAGTGAGCAGAGAAATCAGGGCTGGTTAAGGGAAGGTTTACTGGGCACTACACAAGCAGGCAGCCAAAGTGCATGGTCCCCCTGTGTGCCTTTGCACTACAACTTGTGATGGGGCAACAGCAGTAGCTAGGCCACTGCTTGCTCCCCAGTAGGCAGCCAGAGATGAAGGGAGATGAAGGCAGAGCGGCTCCACGGAGCCCAGAGAAAGCAAGTGGCACTTGAGACTGGGCATCCTCAGGATTCTGGCTCTCCTAGGCTGCAGCAAGGAGGAAAAAGACACAAGTAGTTAGCTGAGCACTGCTCCCAAGACAGCACAACCAGGCAGTGTCTCTAGCATGCATTCCTTGTCTCCAGCTCCTCGGTTTTCTCTTGGTTTTTTTTAAGTACACAGTCGGTCTTGCATATGCATCACATAAAAAACCACTGATATTCTAGTAAGAAACTTAATTCAGTACGTTCATCTTACTTCCCATTTACTTCTTATTCATAACTAAGAGATTAAACACCAACAAAAGCATTACATGAATGACATGCAGATGCATATTTGCAGCAGGGGAAATGTAGTCACTTAAATTGGTATTTGAGCATGTTTAAAAACTAAGGTGCTCATTTTTAGGCATCATAGTATATTATGACAAACCAAAAGAGCTAAAAGAGCTCTGAAAGCTCACTGCGCTCCTGTCTTTGTGAGAAAGGCTACAAAATTGAGACCACTTCTGTACATCAGGAGACTTCTGAACCATGTACTGAAACCTCTCGATGCTTAACAGAAAGTTTTGGAAAAAGTATCACTTATGAGTTATGCATTCTGCACAGGGATAAGGCTATAATTAGACATTGATAATTATCTCCCCCTTTCCCTATTTTCATTCTTTCCATTTCATGGGGGTTTTTTAGCTTGCTTGTATTCTCTGCTCTTTTGTTACTATAGGGTCTCGCTAAGATTCTTCATCAGACTAAGCTTTAAAAGAAAACACATACACAGCATAGCCCAGTTTCTCTGCATTGCAGAGAAACAACATGAAATCTGCAGTGGCAGAGAGTCATCCTAAACTACCCTTGTACTTACACTGGTATTCAGGCTCTGTCAGTCTTCTTCAGGGGCAGTAATAATGTTATAATGGGACCTGGAGACAAAACTGTCAAATTCTTTCCAAGACAATCTTCCAGGCTCATCAGCATAGGCAATCATTCCTTTCACTTCTGGAGTAATAGGAAGATTTTAAGCAGTATCTTTTGATTTGAGTTGGACTTGAAAAATGACATAGCTGGGGGCCTTATTTGAAATGCAATGAGACTGAAATGTAAAGTGCAATTTCCCATGCAGTCTGCAGAGAGAATGAGGCACTTGTCCCAGTTCTCTTAATTGTCTCTGATTGCTGTTTGTGTAGCACAGTCACTTTCCCATCTTCGAAATCATCTTCAAGGGCTCCAACATTTTTCACTTCAGTGTTTTAAATCAAGAAGGGCTAAACATCCACCCATTCAACCATTATAGCTCTTTTATGTTATTTATGTGGTTTAGGCTATTAGGCTTTAAAATTTTATTTAATTGGCCTTAACAAGTACTTAAGTAACAGGTTTGAGGACACATCACTGGGACTCAGCATATGTTGATTAAGGTGTGCTTAACCTGACAGTTAATATTTTGTACCATTTTCCCAGCAGCCATTACTGTTAAGGAAGAAGTGCTAATTTTCCAAAAATGGTTAGAGCTTGATTATTATGTTGGTTCTTTATTCACATGGCTTCATTATTTTGTTGGTGCTGCTCTGTGAGAGATGAAGTAGTGCTATTATTTCTACTCCCAACTCTTTTCAGTCTCTTGCAATCATTTAGGCACATGTGTGACATGACTCAAAGAAGCAATTCTGTTTGCCTTCAATGAGACTGCGCAGATGAGTATACCCTGAAAAACAAGCTGCCCACCTTCAGGAGTGAGCATAGTATTTTCTGGCATGTACTTGGGAAGGTGAACAAGAAACAGTAAAAATCACACAGTCCTATGTCCCACCATATCTTCTTTGTTTCAGTAAATAGCTTTCATTCACAAATGAAGTTCTGCCAGCTGGAAGCCCAAAGAAGGTGTCCTGGGTTCAGCAGCAGCAGTCATTTTTCTCCTTCTTAGTAGCTGGTGCAGTGCTGTGTTTCTGGTTTTGGT
>WYDI02009258.1:0-11871 GCA_009867235.2 Psittacus erithacus | reverse complement strand
TCTGCTTCCTTCTGGCTTCCCCTCCTCCCTGGCAGAGCATGAGGCTCAGAAAGTCCTTGGTCAGAGTAAACATTACTTAGCAGCAACTGAAAACATCGGCGTTGTCAGTGCTGTTCCCAGGCTGAAAGTCAAAACCACAGCACTGCACCATCTACTAAGAAGGAGAAAAATGACTGCTACTGCTGAACCCAGGACAGTAGTTTAAGCAAGAACTGTACTTTTAAGCTAGCATTGCATAGCTTGTTTCCTTGAATTATTTTGATGAGTAGTCACGTGCAGCAGTAGACTACCATAATACCCTCATAATAATGTGGTAAGAAATGCTGATCTGCATTTGAGATAAATGCAGATGAGTGATTTGGTGAAAATACAAGCCAAATAGAGTTAAGTAAATGCTTGAAAAAGTGATTACATACTTTTATGCATTTTATTAGAAAGAAGCCTTGCTTTTGATATCTACTCTCCTGCAACAACACTTATCTATTATATAAAACTGTGGGAAAGTTAATGTGACTGTGAGCAGAGATTTGTGAAGATGGATAATTGTTTGAAGCTGATTTTACTCTTGCAGTTCTGTTACTTGGGTGGAAGCAGTTGTATTAATTTTAGCGGGGGGGTGAGGGGGAGGTAGAAGAAAAATCGTGCCTTTTCTTTTTTGTAAACTTGTAGTAACTTTAGAGTTACATGTTTAGAGACTGGTCAGGGTGAGAAGCCTTAATTAAAACCGTCTTTAGTAGGCTATAATTCAGTCAGTTAACACTGTTCTGAGTGACTATTGACTGAAAAAAAAACCCAAAACCTTCTACAAATATTTGCTTGTCAAGAGTATCAACAATATACCTAGATCCTGACTCTGTCCTGCTGCTGTTGCTTTTTATTCTCCAGTGGGTTTGATCAAATGCTGAATGCTCCTAGAACCTGCCTCTATTTTCTTGTGCCATTTTTAATATGCTGCTTCAGAAGTTACAATGTCATTCTTTTCCCTCATGCATGTTGTCTCCAAGTTCTGTATTAGTTGTTTCCTCTTAAGAACTATATGAAGATTAGTAGTCTCAGATTTATAACTAAGAAGATTAATAGATTAATTTTGATTTTGAGGGACAAGAGTTTTCTCTGTGTGACATAATTCCTGTGTGATATGTAGCACAGTTTGTTGTTGTGTACATAGCTTGTATGTGATGTATATATTTCTGGTGAGAAAATAAATTCACCTGATAAATAGAAAAGCAAGCAGTATGGCCATTTTCTCAGCTAAGATCTGCCTAGTAAAAATTACAGAAAATGCTGGTTTTGTGCATACAATAAATTAGATATTATTCACCATTGTGAGGAAAAGGAAAAGAATTTGTTAAGAGGAAAAGAGAAAAAGAAAGGAAATTTTATGTGATGGTTAGGAACTTGTTAGATCTCACTCTCCAGCATTCTTGCTGCTTGAGGGAAAAGCCTTATCTTCTTAGTGATTCTTCTCCAAAATATTGATTAAAAATATAAGTCCATTGCAGTTCTGTCTGATCAGAATTTTTTCCTGAGCTGTTAGCTGTACTTGAGAGAATTGACATAGTACGATGGGTTGGAATGTCTGGTTTTTGTTAGACCTATTGATACAGCTGAGAGAATTTTGAAATTCTTGAGTAAAGGGTTGAATTCTTCTAGCTTTACAGGAAAGTCATTTACCAATAAAATTACAAGCATCAGGTTTTTGGTTTTTTTTTGTTTGATTGGTTTTTTGGTTTTGGTTTTGTTTTGTTTTTTGTTGGTTTTGGTGTTTGTTTTTTTTTTTTTGTGACAAGAACTAGAAGGATTTTTCCTGGTGCTTTTCTTCTGGGAAAGCTCTATTTTAGAATATTCTGCTTTTGAGTAAAATGCATCTGTAACAATTGCTAAATTTTTCTGTACAGGAAAATGAATGTTGACTTCTGAAGTAGACAGGCTGCATGTAATTGCATGTAATTTCATATTTGTATTCTTTCTAGAACTACTTATATTTTTAAAATTTGCAGTGTATTGGCTGCATTGTGCAAATACAGAATTATAGAAAAATATTGTGAAAAATATTGTCTAAAAGTATTGAGATGCATCTGAATTAGTAAGTTTAGAAGTCACATTGTGAATTTTGCAAGGCATGCTGAAGCATGTTGTGGTTTGAGAAGTGTTCATTTTAACCACAGTTCTTCTCTTTTAACCTCTGAAACACATTGATATGTATCTTCATCAGTCAGGTTCATTTTGCAGAATTGTTCCTATTTCTTTCAATACAAGGACAAAGCAAAAGGTACGTGTTTAGGTAATTATTAGGGCCATTTTAAAATAATCCTTGGAAAAAGTCTTGTATTTTTTAATTTTCTAGCTAATATTAAAAAATTGAAGCTGTCATCAAGTTGCAGAAGGGGAAACAGAAATGGAAACAAAGCCATTTATAATGTTGTTATATATAGATTTAACTAGCTAGTAAAATTATTAGCTGCTTCAGCTGATTCTTGGTGAAACAATGCTTATCTTAATCAGGTTTGGTGTCAGTAGGGCATGCATGGTTTTTGGATGACATTTGCAGTAGATAGATTTTAGATCTTAAAATTAAATACAAAGGAATTGCTGTTTTCTTGATTCAACCACATTCAGTATGGAAGTGAAATTAATACATCTAGTATTTTGGTGAGGCAAAGAGTATGAGGAGGAATGTTGTTGCCGGGTAGGAAGTCACTAGACTTCAGTTCAGCTTTCAATACAATTGTGTGCTGATGATAAAAGTGCCTCAGGCTGTAAAAATATGACTGGACGCACCTGCAGTACTTGATCTTTGAAGGTCCAGTGTAGGTGTTGGCAGTACTGCAGTGGAGTGGAGCTTTTGGCTCAGTGCAGAGGCTGCTGCTGGTCAGCTGGTCCGCAAAGGTGGCACTTGTCACAGCCCAGGTGCTCTCTGGGCTTTCAGAAATAGCTTGGTGAAGAGTCCCAACACTCTCCCTCTTTGTGCTTGGTGCCAGTTTTCCTCTTGCCACAGTGCAGTGGACACAGCGGCAGCTTAAGTTAACCTCCCACTACCTGCTCAGTAGGTTTTGTCAGATGAGAAGTTGATAAGCCACACTTTTGTGTCTGTTGTGTTTCCAAGGGTGCTATCTCTGTTACTGATGGCTGTGGTCTGGATTGAGGTGATTTTTCATTTCCTGCTGATCTGATTTGCACTTGAATAAGCACCATGGCTGATGTAAATGTGAAGACCATGTGGACAGCAGGAAAGGCAGCAAATGATGCCAGGGCAAGGGACAGGGGAGATGAACTAAAAAGAGGGGAGGTGGTTGATAGATAGCTCCCACCTCAATCAGACAATAAAGTAGTTGTGCAAGTTGAGGATCAGAGAAAACATGCTGAGTGATGATGAACTTTCTCCTTGGCTCACTTTCTTAGGTCAAAACTGCAGTGCTGCTTAAAAAAAAGCTCCAATCCTTTGTTTACGTAGCGTATGGGGGTTTTATTTATTATCACTGAACCATGCTTTAGCTAACCTTGCTGAAAACAATTGATCCAGAAATGAAATGTCTTTTTCCTTCTTCAGTACTGTGGCCTTATGTTTGTTACACATTCCTTAAGACTCCTTTTTTTGATGTATGAAAAAGGAAAGTGCAAGTTGCTGTTAACTAAAACTTTAATACATGTTCCATGGTATTGCAGAGTTTAAATACTTTTTTATTCTTTTGAAGTGATTTGGTGCAGTGTTACAGTTTGATAATGTAATCAGCTTTTAGTAATTTTTTTTCCTGCTCAGTGATTCACATGCCATGAAATTTTTTCATTAAACCACTCCAAGGGCCACCAAGTAGAGAATATAAAGGACCCCAGATACCTCTTCAGCATAATCACTTCAGTCCAAATTGGCTGCTGGCCATGATTTTACTATGTAAATTGTTTAAAAGGACCATTTGATTTTTATCATCTATTGTTTCAGAAAATTAATAAAACAGGAACAAATATTTAGTTGATGCATGGGCATAATTCCTTAAGATGATGCTGCTATAGTTTCAGGTCTCATCACTGTTGTGAGTTCCACGGAGTGTGGAGTAATAGTAAGCTTGCATAAATAAAGCATTTTAAACTTCTATAGCATGCATATAATAAATTCTGCATGCTCACTAGTTTTGGTAATATCAGTGTGGCATAATACAGCCCACAGGGATGGGTGTAAGTCCCAGTCAGTGAGGAAGGGAGGCAGGTCGAGCATCTGTCTGATTGCTGCTCTGGAATATGCTGCAAAACCTTGGCAGTGCTGGTGCAGGTGCTAAAGTCCATGGACATATTTGGTCTAATTAATTAGAATTTTTAAAGAGCTGTAGTATGAGAGTATGTTTGCAGGTTGTCTGGTCTTCTGTTTTATTTCTGACTGCAGCTGCTGTTCGCAACCACAAAGATGCTGGATAACATGCAGAGTTTTATACTTCTTTCTTACTTAGGATCCTGCAATTTAAATATGGGCTTGAATTTGTGTTTGGGGTTTCAGGAGCTCAGTGGAAAGCTATTTGGTTAAACGAATGAGAAGCTTTAATCTAGTTGACTGAATATCAGCCCGCTAATGAACTACTGTTGTAAAATACGTACAGCCATTACTTTGGTGTCTAAATTATCCTCACTTTCAAGTCTTATTTAAATTCTTAATAACCTATTAGATAGAGGAGAAAAGATTCCGCCTGGAAGCCTTCAACCTCCATCAAAACGGATAGAATACACTAATAAAATCATGTGCCATACTAAAAGCAAGAATTATAGTGTAGTATAATATTGTCTAAGATAATGGAATAAATTAATTAATTGAGGTTTTGATAATTAATTTGTAGGAAAAGTAATCTGAAAGCTGATTTTCTTTTTCTTTTTTTTTTTTTTTTTTTTTTTTTTTGTCGTTTTCTTCATCAAAATTCAAGCAGCCATTGAAATTCCCTGAGGAGTGTTTGCTTCAACGTGAATTGGGAATGCTGCCGTAATTCAGGAGACAGCTTTTGGCATAAGATGAAAGTCAGATCAGCTCAAGTTGAGTTAAAAATTTAGAGGCCTCTCTGGAGTGTTTGTGTTTGTAAGTATTGTCCAGATAACTTGATGGAAGAAATTCCTCCCTGTGGCAGATTGTGAATCTAATTACCTTAGAAACATGGCTACAGGATCTTGACTAAAAATCACTGTGTAATGTGTACCATTTATGGCTTTTTCTTTTAAATTGTGGCTACTGGACAAACAGCATAATCTATGTAGACTTAAACACCCATAACTAACAAAATTATATTCTGACTATAGGGCATAAATCCCAGGAAACTTCTGCTTCAGAGTATATTTACCTGAAAGAGCCATTGTGCACAGATTCTCTAGATAGTTTTCTAGCCATTTTGAATCCTACAGTTCAGAGAAATCAAAGCTTTAGAAAAAGGGGAGAATCCCATTTTAAGAATTAAGATTTTTTGAGTTCTGTTTTAAAAAAATGAATGAGAAATCAATGTCGTGAAAGAGTTAAATTTTCGTAATGCATTCACTCTTCTGTCTGGCATTTTGCTTAGACCTCCACTGCCTTTTCAGGTCTTAATTCTGACCTCTGATGTTTACTGACATCAAGTCTATCCAACAAAGTAACCTCTTAGTGATCCGTTTTATAGTTCCTCAGCTGCTGAATACCCACATTATTTGAAGCACATGAAAGCGATATTCAGAATTAGAGACTTAATGTGCAGAAGTACAAGGTATTTCCTTGGAGGAAGGAGATTATAACAGAGGAAAAAGAGGCAGCTTCCATAGCTACTGAGTTCTGAGTCTGTCTGAAAGTAAATATCTACTTTCTGTGCTGTAGGGACAAAGGGGAAATTATAGTTTACAGTCTGCATGAGATGGGCTGCTTCTGGATGCCTGGCTTCAACC
Organism: Psittacus erithacus; assembly: GCA_009867235.2. Taxonomy (NCBI): domain Eukaryota; kingdom Metazoa; phylum Chordata; class Aves; order Psittaciformes; family Psittacidae; genus Psittacus; species Psittacus erithacus. The sequence goes on along the minus strand of WYDI02009258.1, from coordinate 5,985 downwards.
TATTCGTTTGCCTTTGTTACACTGAAATCAGTTAATGTCAAAACTTCTCTGGAGTTCTAGCATAGAGTGTGTTTGTGTTGCAGACATGATTACGTTGTAGCTCTATGCGGTGTAACCAGATGTATGGGTTTTCTTTGGGAGTTGTTGCAAGTTGGTGACACACTGACATAGAAAGGTTTTTTCTTACTAGCACAAAGGAGCGTAGCAGTTTGAAAGGTTAGAGCCTGTGAAGTCTGTGTACATCATGTCTGACCAAAAGCTCAGACAGGATGAGGGAAGGAAAGCTAACAAGTATAGCACTGAAGGTAAACATTTAAATGTAATGACAACTGTAGTTTTTAAGAAAATGGAATTTTCTTTGTCTTGAACCTACAGACTTGCCTTGGTTCTTTCATATTAAAACTATCTGGAGTTATTTTAACTCCTAATTATCCTTCAGCAAAGAATGAAAAGGTAAAGACATGCTAAGTCATGTAAAGATAATAAGATCCGTGTTCTTCGGAAGAAAGTAAGTTTCTGAAGTGTCTTTAGCCTTGCGTTTATTTCCTCCTAGTTTTCTCTGCCTATGTGCCTTAATGTATTAGTCAAACTTAAAAGGTTTTATTTGAAAGTTCCAGAAGATGCTTAAATAGAACTGGTATCTACTGGGTAGCCTGGGCACAGCAAGCCTTGCTGCTGCAGTGCTGGTGGAGTATGCTTTTGGGAAATATATTCATTGCAGAGCAGCTGTGTTGCAGTATAAGGATGCTAGATATTTGTGGATCCTGAAGGTCACAGAATATTTTGTAAAAAAGCTGGGATTTGGATTTTGTGAACTAAGAATGTTGGACTGCAGTGCATGCATCCTTCCATTGTGAAATGCTCTGTTCAGTGATGCAGTCATGAAGGTTGCAATAGCTCTGGTTTGCTTTGCTATGAAGAAAAATTTGGTAGCCTGCTGTCCTTGAGACAGGGTCATCTGCAGGGTCTGCAGGTTAAACATCTGTGTTTCTCTCATGAGAAATCTAATGAGGCTGCTTTCCCCAGGGTTCAGCAAGTGGCAACTTAGCACATAGGTCAAAAACCTGTGCAGGGCTTAAAATAATTATTATGCTTGCTGTTAGACTTTATATGTGTTAATGAAGATGCTGTTCATAGCGGTTGTGTTTATCAAGTTATTTGGTCGGTAAAAAAGAATACTAAAGAGGAGAAAGACTAGGATATTATTAATCCTTGCTGAAAATGAAAACTGGCATTTTGAAGCTACTGGAATCTCTTTTCCACATCAGATGCCTTCATCAAGTGTGTAGTAACCTTACGAACGGTACCAAACCTATCTGCAGTGTGGAAGGCGCATAGGAACAGCAATCGTGCCCTCTGCTGGATCTGGTTGTTCACTAGTTGTCCTTCCGGGGGTGGTTTTGGAGGAAAAAAATGCTTCAAGGGGGACAGAAGTATCATGACATAGTACAGATATTAATTAGACCTGCTTTTTTTTAATTTGGAAAGATACTGTAGTAATTTATAGTTTATCTTTAAAAAATAGATCTATTGAAATGCTTTCATATTTATTTTCTTGCGCCTTAACTCTGCTTGTTATTTGGAAGGGGAAGATAATTACATTATTTTTTGTTTTTGTAAAGCACATGCTACGGGCGTAAATTGCTTAAAAGTTTACAATTCTGTTAGGAAAAGTAGAACCAAATGACAATCAGACAATGTCCAAGCTGATTTGAGTTCTGTGGAAATCTAATTTTGTTAGATGAGCACTGTGGAAGTTGTATCTTTTACAGCACATTTTATATCTATCTATATATATATATAGATATATATACACACACACACATATATATATATTTCCTGGATTCCATGACAGTGACTTTACATAATAATTGAAAAAGCAGGTTAATGTGCCTATTCTGGAGATCTGATACAATACAAAATGAAAATACCTAACGTTACTTATGAGTGATGAAGAAATACTGGGTCTAGGATTTAGAACAAATCAGGCCAAGCAGAAATCCACTGGTGTTTAAATTGCAGCCTGCTTACTTGAGTCTTTTTATCTTTTTAAACTACGAAAGTCAGTTTCCTGAGGCTTGACTATAGTTCCTTAACGTGCATATTTGTTATTTTCTACTTTAAAGAATTCTTTTACTGCTTTAAAGTGAATCTGTATTTATAGTTTATCTAATATGGTTGAAGATATATAGATATATTCTTATTCCTCCCCTCCTGTGTCCTCAGTAATGTCAATGAGTTACTTTTCACTTTTCAGTTACTTTCCAGTAATTCAAAATAACATTAAAAATTGCTAGCATGTATTGTAATCATGCAGTAGATATTTTAAGAGAGAATATAGCACTAAGATTAAGCTTTGCTAATTTGAAGCAAAATATAACTATGTAAATTGTAAGTTGTCTTTGTACGCATGTCTTCATAATATTGTGATGTCATTAATTAGCGCATGTACTTGAAGTGTTAGGATATAAACTAAACTAAAACCACAGCTAAAACAGCTCTACATTTCCAAGTATGCTTTCATTAAGGGAGTATTTGGCTTTCTGTAAGGCACCATTCAATCACTCAAGTTTAAATATTTACTGCTTTGTGAAGTAAATTACTACTTTTTAATTTTTCTAATTCTTGTTTTGTTTTGTTTTTTCTAAGTTGGTTTAAGATATCCTAAACACATGAAAAATCTAAATCATGTACTATGTGGTCTTGCTAGTTTGTCTGTCAGGGCTCTTTGCCACATTTGAAGCTATCCTGCAGTTAGCATACACTGCTTTTGCATTATTTAGGTAGTCTGCATTGAAGTGGGTATTCCTGTCCTTTTCAGGGAAGGGGGTGGAATAAAAGGTTTGAGACCTCTGGCTAAGTGTACTTACTTGCACAAAGTCCCCTAATCATTTGGTACAGGAGACAGTTTACAAGGATATACACCTGTGAAAAAGCTCAGTAACTACTGCTCACTGACTTCAGTATAGAAAATCACAATAATTTTGGGTGGATTTTGCAATAAGGATGTCCTGTTGCACAGTTCTAGACCATTATTGTGCCGTGCTCATGTGCAAGGTAACAGTCATTGAGTCATTGTGTGTGTCCTTTCATCACGTGACAATTTTTGTATTTTTAAATTGTTTTTACTCATGTAGTTTGCCAATAGCAGTGCTTGTACATAGTCTGTTTCATGTGACCATGGCCTGACAGTTGGCATAACTGTATACATGCTTTAAGTGAAGAAAGTCCTGGTAGTAATGAGTCCACGTAGCATCAAAGACTCTGGGAGGTCGAATTCAGTTGTACTTGGGGCAGGCTGTTGTGAATTGCATGTGACAAAAGCATGCTTAATCTTCAGAGCAGTGATGCATTTGCTGGTGCCTTGTTGTAAAAGGTCTCAATTTTAACAGAGCTTTTCTGTTACTTTTCCTGAAGCAGAGAACTGTCTTGAAGCCAGACAGAAATTGTTGAGTTGTGCTTCTTGTGTTCTTATATTTTTAGATGGTCTAAATAACCATCTTTATCAGAAGCTTTATCAGAAGCTTTATCAGAAGCTTCCAATGTACCAGTGAAACAAAGCTACTTGAAGAAAACCCTCACAGGCTCAGTTCAAGTAATGGTATTTATGCGTTTTTTAGGGTGGGATTAGTATGGCAAAAGGATGGCAGTGACAGAGGCGACGGTGCCATGCCGGGCTTGGCAAACCGGCAAAACCAGCCAAACACCCTCCCCACAGCTCCCTCCCCGCTGCGGTGCGGGCTCTGCTCGGAGTCCTGCCTCTCCTCATCCTTCTCTTGCCACCTTGGTATCCCCCCTCCGGTTCTCGCTCTCTCTGTTCCCTCCTCCCCTCCCGTCCGGTTGTTTTTGCCCTCTTTTACATATGTTCTCCCCGAGCTGTGTGAGCCAGGCCGAGGGGCTCAGCCCTGCCCCTCCCTGGGCGGCTGTAGCTGGCTGGAACCGGCAGGGGGCAGCCCGCCCTGCCCCTCACACAGCTCCGCCGCCGCGCCTGCCTTTGACGCTCGGTGCAGTGATGGACAGTAACAGTGGACAGGTTTTGTCACTCATTTCTTCTCTAAAACCTATAAAATTCCTTATTCTTTGGCTTCTCTATAGTTACTGTATTTGCATACAAATATAGGAAGAACAAAAAAAGGAATGTAAATGAACTGTGGTCAGTCTTGACGAACACGAGGTGAAGGGGTTGTTGGGTAAAGCAGATAGCAGCTTGAGAAGCACTGGTTTGTACATGTGGGTTATACCTTAAGGGTTCAGTTCTGAGCACTTGCAGTTTTCAGCGATACAAAGATCACTTGTGAATTCTCAGTACTTGTGAAAACTCATATTGCACTCATATTCCCACTTTTCTTTTTCGAGAATGGCAGGCCAACTTAACTCCATTGGTAATCATGTTTTAATTCTTCCATGTACTCTGTGCTGCTCTGTTTTATTGCTGAAGTTATTTTTATGAGAAATCCATACCTATTCTCCTTTTGCTTGTGGTTTAATGTGGAGGAGTTCTCTCTCCCCCTTCCAGCTGTTAGTACTGCAGAGAGCTGAAAATCCTTTTATTCCTCACTAGCAATAAAAGTCCAACACATCAAATTATCTCCCCATTTATTACTATGCCACCTCATCAAAAGGCTACTGCAGAAAAACCTGTGTGAGATAATATATCCTGCAGATATAACTGAGCCAAGAAATAACCAAGGGTCTCTTAAAATATAAAATGTTACTCTTGGCTGAGTCTGTTCTATTCTGTTTTGTCCTATTGCTCACCTTCCCCCCCAAATTGTCTTTCCTTTTCTCCCCCTGAGCTTTTCTGTCACTCTTTTTCCTCTGTTCCACAGTCATACCTCCCTTAGTCCAGAATAGGCACCTATAAGTGCTTCTGCAGTTTGATCAGACCTGAAAATTCACCTTTCCCATCTTGCTTTCTTGATTATTTTTGCAAAGAAAGATCTTTTATTAAGTAGGGAAGCAGCTTCTTAACTTGGGCAATGCTGTAAATCAGAAGCTCTCTGTAGAGCTGTCCAGTAAAGATGTGCTTCTTTTTCCAGTAGGCCAATAGCTTGTGCGGAAAGACTGGGCAGGAACTGGGTGAAATGCCTGTTTGGCAGTATATGTTTCTCGAATCAGATTTTTCTGAGAAGAACTGAACCATGCATGCGTAGCTGGACTGTGCTACATTTGTACATGCAGCTACAGGCTGTGGAAGTTTGAGGAAACAGATGTACTTTTAAAACCTGTAGAAATTTGATGTCATGTAGGTTCCTTAAGGCATGATGAAGAAATGTAGCTGTGTCACAGAGATGTGAGAGTAATGAAATGATGCCTGGAAGATTCAGACTCATTGAATTTTGTGCATTACTGGAGCATTTTGTTTCACAGAAAGAGGTTACTTGTGTTCAGCTTCTTCGAGTTCTGTTGGCTCTATGAAAAGAAGCTGCACTTGAAATCAGATCCTTTAATTCTTCTTGGGGCATTAGGTACTAGAAGTTACTGAGCTTGCCTGGAATTCAGTTTTAGGAAAACTGCTCTCTGTAGTTTGTCATTGTCCTTTGATTCATTGGCCTCAGCCTTTGGTGTAAATACCTATCCTAATATAATCAAAGATGTAAACCAGCACTGAAGTATGAAATGGAATTAGTGAGGCAAATGCTTCAGCAAAAGAAAAGTTTTCCTTTGTATTTCTTACTGAACAACCCAGTCAGTGAACTCTGTCTATGTTAGTGGTTGTGTGTGCTTCAATTTCAGTATTAAAGTCATCTCAGAAAAAAACACTGTTGTTAAGAAATGTTTGCTGTTCTGTATGCATAATATGGGGAGTTTTATGTGTTTAAATAATGGGTTTGAGTACTTTTGCACCAGAACTTTGTTTTTCTTTACGGATTGTACATTTCTCCCCCCCCCCCTCCTCCCCCCCCCCCCCTCCCCCCCCCCCCCCCCCCCCCCCCCTCCCCCCCCCCTCCCTCCCCCACGCGCCACAGGGAAAACAGGGTCCCA